>CM077157.1:94758309-94856761 GCA_039583875.1 Platanthera guangdongensis | reverse complement strand
TCTCTCCATCCAGCTGTCACCATGAGTAATAATCCTCCTTGTACTCGATCTTGATGATCCCAGGTTCGAGTTGATTAAGTTTTGATGCTCTAGTTTGCTCTTTCTTTGTAAGGTTTAGAATTTTGATTTACTCTTGATTAAGATTGTTTGGAGATATATTATCGATGTATATTTTCCATCTTTGTTTCCACTCTTAGTTAGCCGAGAGGCTCGTAATTTGGAGTGAATGCTCAAGAGTAAAGAGAGTTGCACGACCCCTCGAGAGAGGCAGACATTAAATCTCATGGATTGGAGTGAAATCCAATAGCGGGGTTCACAGCGTAAAAGAGAGCTTTTGGCCTCGAATTTGGACGAGAGTTTGGTCGTACCTTCCTAAACGCAGGTGGGCACGACTTCAATAGAAGTGTGTTCATGTTTTTTGTACCTCCGCGTTCAAGGTCCTTTGCCTTATTAAGTTAGAGTTTATTATCGCAGGTTTTTGATCAACTTTAGCTGAGGTGATTCTCGATCGAGTGCTTTCCGAAATCCAAGACACACATGCAAAGCATGTCTTCCAAAGTTCTATTGACCCTCTCGGTCTGCCCATCCATTTGCAGATGGAAGGCTGTGCTGAATTTCAGCTTTCTTCCCAACATTTGCTGCACAAGCCTCCAATCATTGGACATGAACCGCCCATCTCGGTCACTCACGATGCTGCGGGGCACACCATGAAGCCGTACTATGTTATCTACATAAAGCTTTGCCAACTTCTCCACCAGATCATCCTTCCTGTGCAGAATAAAATGCGACACACCTTCGTTACCGATCAACAACCACCCAAATGGCGTCGTTCCCCTTTTGCGACCTAGGCAAACCGTGAACAAAGTCCATAGAGATGTCGTCAAATTTTCACTCCGGAATAGGCAAGGACTTAAGAGATCCTCCCGGCTTTTGGCACTCCGCCTTTACCAAGGCGCAAGTTTGGCACTTTGCTACGTATAGCGCCACATCCTTCTTCAAACCCGGCCACCAAAACAATTTCTTCACATCACGGTACATCTTCGTGCTCCCCGGGTGAATCGAGTACTTGGTTTGGTGTGCCTCGTACAACAACTCCACCCGCAAATTACCCACACTTGGGACGCACAGACGACCGTCTTTCCTAAGTAATCCGTCCTCCACGACGAATTGGGAATTTGACTCATCCAGAGCCTCCACCATGAACTGCTTCATATGAGCATCCATATCCAAAGCCTGCCGAATACGATCAGCCAGGTCATATTGGACTTCAGTCCAATTCAGAACTGCTTCAGCACTTGATTGCCTGTCCACACAAACAATCTCCAACGCCTCCAACTCCCGCAACAACCGCTCATCATGCACCGATAGCCAATTGGCTTGAGCTGGGGCTCGACGACTCAACGCGTCCGCAACCGCATTCCCTTTACCAGACACGTAGTGGATCATGAATGTATAGTCCCACAGGAACTCCATCCATCTACGCTGCCGCATATTCAGATCCTTCTGATCAATCAGATATTTCAGGCTCTTATGATCGGTATAGATATCAATATTCACACCGTACAAATAGAGTCTCCACAGCTTCAAGGCAAAAATCACGGCCGCTAACTCCAAGTCATGGACCGGATAGTTCCTTTCATGCACTTTTAGCTGTCTCGAGCCATAAGCTATTACACTTCTGTATTGTAGTAGCACACAACCCAAACCGTTACCCGAAGCATCAATATAAATCTCATAGCCTTCGGTCCCACATGGCGAACTCAGCACAGGCGCCGTGGTCAACCGACACTTCAACTCCTCAAATCTCGCGCGCACGTCCGGCGTCCAAACGAAACTTATGCTCCTTCCTCGTCAAAGTAGTGAGAGGCAAAGCTATCCGCGAGAAGTTCTCTACGAAGCGCCTATAATAGCCGGCAAGCCCCAGAAAACTCCGGACTTCTGCTACCGTAACAAGCTCAGGCCACTCCCGTATCGCAATGATCTTCGCCGGATCCACAACAATACCCTCTCTACTCACTATATGTCCGAGGAACGCCACTGAGGATAGCCAAAACTCGCACTTCGAGAACTTGGCATACAACTGATTTCGCCTTAGCGTCTCCAACACCAAATGAAGATGCTTGAAGTGATCTTCCTCACTTTACGAGTACACTAAAATATCGTCGATGAATACGATCACGAAATGGTCCAAGTACTCCCTGAAAGTCTTGTTCATCAAATCCATGAACACTGACGCGCATTAGTCAGCCCAAACGGCATGACCGTAAACTCATAATGCCCGTATCTCGTACTAAACGCTGTCTTCGGGATATCACTCTCCCTTATTCGCAGCTGATAGTGCCCAGCCTTGAGATCCAACTTCGAGCATACCGTCAACCCGACTAACTGATCAAAAAGATCATCAATCCGGGGGATTGGGTACTTGTTCTTCTCAGTCAACTTGTTGAGCTCCCGATAATCAATACACAGCCTCAAGCTTCCATCCTTCTTCTTAACAAAGAGGACCGGTGCGCTCCAAGGCGAAGAACTCGGGCGCACATACCCTTGCTCCAACAACTCTTGTAGTTGAACCTTCAGCTCCGCCATTTCCTTAGGCGCTAGCCGATAAGGAGATCGTGACACATGCTTTGCACCTGGCACTAGCTCGATCGTAAAATCTATCTCCCGCTGAGGCGGGGCTCCAGGAAGATCTGCGGGGAACACATCAGGGTATTCCGATACCACTGAAATACAATCCAATGCGGGCTTCGGCTTTGCAACCTCCACTAGTGTAAAGAACAGTTCTGCACCGGCACGAACCGCCTTCACCACCTGAAGAGCAGACATCAACGTCTTGCTCGACCCCTTTAAGCCCGTAAAAGTCGTTTCACGACTTGCTCCCAACTTGACTTCCTTGCTACCGCAATCTATATGACGTCAAACTCCACCAACGGAAGTAATGACGCCCACAGGTCGAACTCCTGATTCCCAATACGAATCTTAACATCGTAGATCCTATCCGCGCGCATCGAAAACCCATTGGGCAACAACACATCCAACTTACCCTTTCAAATCGAAGAAGGGACTCCGATGCGTGATATAAATCCTTCGGACAAGAAGGAGTGTGAAGCTCCCGTATCAAAGAGTGCCCGTGCCGGATTTTCACAAATCAATACAAATCCTAAACAAGCAGTGGTAAGGTAACATGTGCATAACAAGTATTTAAAGAAATTGACTTGCTATAAATTAAATCGTACCTGTCACCACATCAGCAGTTTCCTGTTTGATGGCCTCCTGTTGGCCAAATTATAGACCCTTGGTTGTCCGGAGCATAATGGATGCGTCGACTCCGCCGCCTTTCCCTTCTCTTCATAAGTAGCTCCCGCCTTCTCTCGGACTTAGGTCATCCGCTCCAACAGTCACGGGCAAAATGCCCCGTCTTTCCACAAGTAAAACACGCGCCCGTGGTCTGACTCGTAGTCGCCCCAAAAGCACCAGAAGGAGCTGGCCCCGAAGTCCTATGCTTCTTGAAGGACCTCCGATAGCCGGACTTTGAAGTAGTCAGCACTTTAAATTCAGATTTCCTATCACCCAAGCTTTTCTTTGCTTGTACGTTCTTCATGTACTTGTCCAAGGACCGGGCAGTATTGACCAAGGTTAAGAAACCCTGCGTCATCGGCCCCGAAAGTAGTAATCTCAACTCATCTCTCAAGCCTTCATAGAAGCGATTAGTCTTACGCTCCTCATCCATGATGGTGGAGCTAGCATATCGACTCAAACGAGTGAACTCATGGAGATATTCATCCACGCTCTTCTCACCCTGAACCAACTTCAGAAATTTGTTCTCCATCGAAATCCTCTGAGTAGAAGGGAGGTATCTTGCTAAGAACAATCCCGAGAACTCTTCCATCGAAACGTCTATCAGTTGCCTACCTCTCAAATGACGCAGTTCCAAACTTTCCCACCACATCCTCGCTTCACCATCCAGAAGGAACGTAGCGATGGTGGTCATTTGCCACTCCTCCGTCTTCGTTGCTGTTATGACTCTCTTCACCCTAGAGAGCCAGTCTTCAGCCTGAGATGGGGTTCCCAACCCCGAGAATAACCGAGGGTTAAAGCTCATTACATGCTTAAGCTGCCACTCGGTTGCCTCCTTTGGCACCACCGGTTCCACAACACTTGCTCCACTCTCCTCGGCTCAGCCTCTTGAATAGGTTCCTGCTCCATCGTAGGAGCGGGCTGCTGCGTTTCCCTTGCAGGCTGAGCATTTATCATGGCCAACTCTGCTTCGGCCACCAAACGTATGTTCTCAGCCGATAGAGGTGTTGCAGGAGCAACATTTGGTGCACTGCTAGCCTCAGAAACTCGGCGTTCTAACGGCCCAACACCACTTCTGGTCACCTATAGTGGTACAAAACACCGTTAAGCGACCAAATAAAATTGCAAACAACAATTATAGGAACACGCAGGTTCCTCAAACACGATTATTTTCATTCCTAAGTGGACATTCATGGGTTCTTTTACCATTATAACGATGACGCACACAATGTGCTCACCACCCCTTAAAAAGAATTCGCCCACGAATTCAGTTTAAGCCCGACCAAAACCAATAGTCTGATACCAAATTATAATGCCCCCTATTCGTCGCAAAGAATATAGTAGTAGGTCCGGCCGGGGCCCGATGCCATATACTACAGACAGACCGGGTGGTTACTCATGGAAACCATCCAACCAATCAACATCCTACACAGAGCATTCTAGCAGAAGCAGTTTATAAAAGTTGCAAATAAGAACCTAGCTCAAAAGCATGAATGTCCACTAATCCAAAATAGGAATGTTATACAAATACCAACACAAGCCTTAAGGCCTTACAAAATGTTTCACTTGATATTACATGATTTACAAACCACAGCACGCAGGCCGGTCATACATGAATAAAACAGTAAACACTTCCAACCAGGCCTTCGAGGGCCGGCTTCGCACTTGGGCTTTAGCCTGCTATTGACCACTTGGTCCAGCAGCACCTGCAAACAACAAACCACCGTATGGTGGCAAAACAAGGCAACGATCAGCAATGCTGACCAAATTATAACGATCCTTCCCCAAACTCGGGGCGGCGATGCTCCTTCCCTGCATTTCATTAGCATAAGCGAGCAATATATATATAACCATTTCATCACAGACGTTGGCTCGCACGGCCATACGCCCCGTGCTCTCAGGGCACCTTCTCGGTGAACCGGTCGATGTCACATCAATTAAAGCCATAGACATTCCGGACTCACCACCGCCACTTAGACGGCCAAACCTATGAGCATTTTGTCTTCCTGGCCTGGGTCATAACAATTTAAGCCATTGACTGCCGAAGACCCTAATCTATGCCAACGGTAAGTGCCACGTACCCTTAGGTCTCTTTAACCGAACGACATAGAACGGGTACGGTTCCATCTAACCCATGCTCACATCGCAAAGACAATTTAAGCAATTTACGCGGGTCAAACTTCCAACGAGTCCCATTTATATCACAAATCACATAACTCGGTTATGTTCAAGTTGGCTCTCAGGCCACCAAGTTGGCAAGATCTCGCATCCGCCCAGTTTTTCGGGTGCACCTTTGGGTTAATCCCCAAGGCTCCCTGCTGCAATCTACCGCGTAGAAAACCCGAAAAACCACCAATAGCACGGAGTCTTCTCCGGCATTTATGCAATGCAACATCATCGATCCAGACCAACATGTCCGGGTAGGCTTCACACATCATGCCTATGTGCGTTCTAGCTTACGGACTCTAAACAACGGGGACTTCACATATCAACCCGAAGGAACGCCTCCAACTCTCCGCAAACTCGCGAGAGCGGGCTTCCTATGCAACGAAGGAGAGCTACTCATGCTCAAGAAGAGAATCGTTACCCTAGCGTTCCTCTTTGGCGCCATGGAAAAGTAAACGGATGAAAAGCACCGCACTAGCTTTGCCTCCGTGGATCCAGAGTCGGCTCGCGATTTGGAGCTTCGAAGCTCCTCTAATGGCTGGATCTAGCTCCTTCTTCCTTCCTTGGCTCTCCTCTCTCTCTAAGCTTTTAGAAATATAATAACTTATGAAAAGTGAGGGTTTCGAAGTCCAATCCCGGGTATATCCCTTCAGGAATAACCCCCAGCCGTTGGATCATCAATTAAAGAAATGAACGGCTTTGATTCGGTACTGAAATGCCCAATCTGGACCGAACACGTCCTGGCACACGCCCGTGTCCAGGGCCATATGCCTCATTCACCGTCAAAATCGAATCTCCTGGAACAACACACGGGTATCGAACACGCTCGTGTTCGACCTGACACGCCAGTGTTCTACCTGACACGGCCGTGTGGCCGACCGTGTACCCCCATCATTTTCCCTCGAAAACAACCCGAGCACTGCACGGGTTCTAGGACACGCCCGAGTCCTAGCCCATGTCACCTCAACACGCCTGGGATCCAGGCCGTGTACACGGTCTCGACACTCGTCACTTCATCGAGCGAAGATCGTCGACCTACTAACACGGCCTTGGACACGCCTGTGTCCTAGGCCGTGTGCCTTGTCTCGACATAACGTCGAGACCAAAGCGTCGACTTCTCGGGACGAGTGTCGACACGGGTTGACATGCCCTGCGACACGCCCGTGTCGTAGGCCGTGTGTCATGTCTCGACACTTCGTCGAACACAGAGTGTCGACTTCGCAGCTAAGTGTCGACACGGGTCAACACGCCCTGCGACACGCCCGTGTCGCAGCCGTGTGCCCCGTCTCGACACAATGTCGAGACCAAAGTGTCGACTTCGCGGCTCAGTGTCTACACAAGCTTGACACGCCCTGGGACACGCCCGTGTCCAAGGCCATGTGCCTGCAGCCAGAACCCAAAACTGGCAAAAAACGTCCCCCGTTGCTCCTTTGAGTTTCGGGGCGTTACAGAGAGGGTCAAAACACATTAGGGTTAGAACCAGTGTAATACTAAAGGTATCGGGAATTAGGTATTAACCAATAAAAATAACTGCATTTAAAAAGGGAGCTTTGGGCTTCAGCCCATCTTAGTTCCTAGTGCCCTCGAGAACCCTTCACGGGGTATGCCTTGGCAGTCCTGGGATAACTTAAATTTTAGGCAAAATAAACTGCAAGAGTAACTAGCATGACTAGGGATTCACTTTCACTCACCTCGATGATTCAGGGTTGATGCGCCCGCAAACAGACTCTTACTGTGGTTGGTTCGGTGAGTCGATCACCGCGGGCGTGCTAGATGAGGCAAGTGCACCTATCACAAGTAGTACTCGATATTCAGGGGAATACCGAGGTCGTATTATTCTCAGGGTCGTGTTGACTATTCTTACTCCTCCGGGAGGACTATTATTTTACTGAAAATAAGGTGGAGATTTTAATTAAGTAAAGACGAAAAAAGTAAAAAAGCAAAAAAATGATTTAGAGAAATTCGATGAAGGGTTAACGCTCGGCATCGAATCAGATTAAGACTAAAATAATTTTTAATAATTATAGGACTTAGTGTTCAAATTAATAAAAGGCAACTTGGCCGTGGAGGTTCCACAAATGTGAGCTCACCTAGCTATAGGGATATCGCTCACCTGAACGTTAAGACTATTCGACCAAATGTTAGTCCGACGAAGGATTCCTCTTAACGCCCGCTTTACGCTAAGAACCCTGCTATTGGGTGGGGAACCCAATCCGAAAGAATTATGCTTGTCCTCTCTCGAGGGTATGCACGCAACTCTCTTTACCCAGGGGTGATCTGTCCATACGAACGGCCTCTCGGCTAGCTAGTGTATGGAGAACGGAAATAGGGCCTACACATCGATTTGTGGTCCTACACGTCGTTAACCCAGGGTAAACCTTAAGTCCTTAAATTAAAGTGAAAATAAAGAGCTTTAATTATTACAAATCATTTTAAATGTCCCAATGCTCTTTGATGCCGAGGCTACTAGCGATTAGCCACACATCGGTATGGGGACGGCTTTATAATTTAATGAGGTGCGAGTTCGAAATTAAACGCTAAATGATTATAAGAAGAGGACATAAAAACAAAAAAACATTTAGAAAGCTGAAAAGTTAGCTAAAACAAGAACTCACACACACTCCAAATTATAAATAAAACAGAAACTAAGTTACAAAAAAGGAAAATTACAAGTCCTACTCAAACGAGTAGGCGGGAAATAAAGTGTACGACATTTAACTCTTAATGAGTAGACGAAAATAAATACAATTACAAGTCCTAATAAAATAATTACAAAAAAATAAAAGACCAGCCATTTAGTCGCACTCAAATGAGCAAGCGGTAAACAAAATCCGGGTCATTAAATCCTAGCGAGTAGGCGGAAATAAACGCTAACACACACACACTCTACGTAGTTGAATGAAAGCAATAAAATTATCTCCTACACACACGCACTCTACATAATTGAAGAAAGCGATAAAATAAAGTGTGAAAATTTATCTCCTACACACACGCACTCTACATAATTGAAGAAAGCAATAACATAAAGCGTGAAAATAAAGCATGAAAATTTAACACCTACACTCACACACTCTTCATAAATGAAGAAAGCAATAAAAAGTTATACTCATACACTCACAGACACATCATGAAAATTAAGAAGAACAAAGTGAAAATTTATGCTCATACACTCACACACACTAATAATAAAGAAAAATCAAAGTTACTTATAAATTAAAATAACAAGATTTCTACTCCTAAAGCTTACCCAAAACACATAAAAAGAACAAATAAAAAGGGAATGAGCAAAAAGTTTTCCAAAATAAAGTCAAAATCAAAGGTGCTCAAAAATTAAAACTATAACTTTTTCATTCTTAAGAATTCATAAAAGTGAGAAAAAGGTGAAGAGAAAATGAAAAGAACAAAAAAAGTTTTACAATCCTAAAAAAATAGTAATTAAAAAGGAACAAAATCACTTTTAAAATCTCTTTTATAAATACATAAGAATGAAAACATAAGTCTCTTAAGAAAAGGACATGGTGAAAAAGAGGAAAACTTATCATTCCTAATCATGAGGACAAGTTAAAAACATGAATAATAAAAGGTTACACTCATACACACACACTTTTCATAAAGAGAAAAACAAAGAAGAAACTAAGGATAAAATGAGAAGAAAAGTCGGCACATGAGTTCATTCCAAAGCCATTTAAGAAGAGGAAAACTAACATTTTTATTGATTAAATAAGACTATTACAAAGCTATTACAAAGCTAAAGCTAAAGCAAAAACAAACATGAAAGAAAAGGGGGGAGAAATCTCCTTACATAGCAAGGGAATCCACGGATGCAGCCCACAAAACACACTAAAGTGGCTAAAAAATGTGAACCCTTGGTCATTACAGAAGTGGGGTATTTATAGGAAAAAAAGCTAAGTACACGCCCTCCGACACGGGCGTGTCGGGGGGAGTGTCACTACTATTTGCGAAGGCGGCCGGCGAATTGATGGCAAAGTTGACTTCGGGCTGGATACGTATAGGTCTCGCGTTGGTCACTCCCCTGGTCACGGGCGTGACGGTGGGCGTGTCGGCGAGATAGAACTGGGCGCGGGTTGCGCCGAAAGTCGCCGCACGGGTCTTATCGAGCAAGCTGGAATGCTCACGCCCTAGGTCATGGGTGTGTCGGTTGGTGTCGACACTCGACAATCGTCGAGCGAAAAGTGTCGAGTTGAAATCATCGAGCTGAGTTTGAGTCACTCCCTAGGTCACGGGCATGACTCAGGGTATGTCGTGGGTTCGACGATCGTTGAACTGAATTCGTCGAGTGGAGTGGGCACGGGTTTCTGTCACGCCCCGTGTCGGGTGACACGGGCGTGACGCCAGGTGTGTCAAGCTTTTTACTTCAGAAATTTGCAACTTCACAGGATTTTGAGCTGTCACACCGTGGTCACGGGCGTGATCAAAATAACACGGGCGTGTACTGCCCAATTTTGGCAGATTTTTATTTTTTCCTGAAAAATAAAATAAAACAAGTTAGTAGTAAATTTACAAGAATAGGAGCATTTTATTGAACAAAAATAATTAAAAACGACGAAAAAAAATGAAAACGACTAAATTAATGTGCACAAAAATACGTATATTTACAATTCATCAAATACCCCCATACTTAAGCTTTTGCTATTCCAGAGCAAAAGTTTGAGGTGAACTTATAAGGAATAGAAAAAACTCTAAGTTTAGCTACCGCTTAATTAATTATAAGAGAGATCGAAATAAATATACATGGTGTAAGAGTTAAGTCCTAAGATTATGTAGATGATTTAAATAACGCAAAAGTTTTGGCTGAAAGACTTCTTGATGCAATCAAATAGAAGACAATATTTGTAATGGTTAGATTAACGAAAATAGTTTGGAATTATATGAACTCTAGCTTATAGGAGTGTTACTGGAAATAATATAATTTACTAATTATGCTATCAAATCGATATTTGAATTAATTCTAGAATCATGTAATTGGCTATAAGGGGGTAGTGGGTTTATGAATTGGGTATTAATTTTGAGGTGAGGTAATTTTTTTCTCGAACCTCCATTTTTTCTTTTGGATTATTAGGAAAATGAAATCTTATTTTCCTAATATGATTTTTGTTTTTCAACTTCATAAGAATAAAATTAACCCAATGTATATGTGTAGGAGTAATGAATTTTATCCTCTTACTCCATAATATATAATCTTTTTAAATTATTGGGTGCCTATGTTTACAGAACGAAATCATATTCCCATTGACATAGGATCTTTTAAGGATAAAAATTTTATCATGCCAAGTAGGTCATGATAAGTAAGGGGAGAAAAGAAAACTAGATTTTTAATCCTAAAAATGTTTGAGAGCAACCTTAATAAATTGTACGTTTCAATTTTTCAGAAAGCTAAAAGTAAGTATAATTGAATTCTATAGTCGTTATTTCCTAACATAATACACGTGCTCCTATCAATGAAAAATTAGAAATAGTGCCTAAAATGAGTTCGCTATTTTTAACAAAGCATAATGAATTTTTTAAAACTTAACCCCGACTATTTAAATTTTTCACTCAATAATTAACAAACGAATAGCAAACAGAGAATTAATAGTATTCACATATAAATAAACTCAAAACAGAATTTTTGGATAGCAGGAAAGTTAAGGATGGAATATTTGATTTATTTGTTTCAAAACATTTTTTTTATTATTATAGTTTTTATCATCATGTTATTTTGTTTTTCATTTATTATCTTTTTTTGTATTTTTGTTTTTCTAAATTTTTTTGAATTTTTTGAACTATTATCTTTTTTGGTTTTTTAAGTTTATGCCATTAATATATACATTAAAAGTTTTTTTTGTAAGAAAATTTTCATTCTATTTACAAAGATTGGGAGAAAAAGAAAAGTTATTTACAAGAATGAGAGGGAAGCGGAAGGGGTAGAGAGAAGATTATTTAAATAAAAATATTTACAAAGAAAAATATTTACAAAGAAAAATATTTACAAAGTTAAACTAAATATTTTTTATTTTTTTTTGTTTTTTGTTTGTTTTTTTTGTGTTTTTGTTTTATAATGTTTTGGAGTTTTTGGAAAAAAGAAAGAAAAAGAAAATGAAATTTTTTTTTGTATTTTCATTTTAATTTTTTTGGTTTTTTTTTCTCATTTTAAGATTTTTTTTGTTTTTGTTTTGTTGTTATATGTATTTTTGAAAA
This sequence comes from Platanthera guangdongensis, assembly GCA_039583875.1. Classification (NCBI taxonomy): domain Eukaryota; kingdom Viridiplantae; phylum Streptophyta; class Magnoliopsida; order Asparagales; family Orchidaceae; genus Platanthera; species Platanthera guangdongensis. The sequence continues at coordinate 94,845,100 of CM077157.1, read as the reverse complement.
GCAGAAAAATTGAAGTGCATAAAGTAAAGCACGAAAATACCCCCATACTTAAGGCCAACATTGTCCCCAATGTTGTAACGTAAGTATGCAGAACAAAAATTAAATAAAATGCGGTATGTACAAAGTAAAGAGAGGGAGGGGGGGGGGGTAGAAACATCCCAGATGCGCGTTCGGGGAAGTCCATTAGAAACCCTGCAGTTATTAGAAAAAGAAGCAAAGAAAATAGGGAAAGGGAGAAAAAGATAAGAGAGGGGTGCCTCCCAGGAGCGCTTTGTTTATAGTCCTGTAGCTTGACTATTTTTGCGGGTTTATAATGTGGGGGGAAAGTTATGGTTTCGTTAAAACCGATCACTGATCACTGGAAAGTTATGGTTTCGTATGCACGCAACTCTCTTTACCCAGGGGTGATCTGTCCATACGCACGACCTCTCAGCTAGCTAGTGTATGGATAACGGAAATAGGGCCCACACATCGATTTGTGGTCCTACACGTCGTTAACCCGGGGTAAACCTTAAGTCCTTAAATTAAAGTGAAAAGAAAGAGCTTTAATTATTACAAATCATTTTAAATGTCCCAATGCTCTTCGATGCCGAGGCTAATATCGATTAGCCACACATCGGTATGGGGACGGCTTTATAATTTAATGAGGCGCGAGTTTGAAATTAAACGCTAAATGATTATAAGAAGAGGACATAAAAAACAACAAACATTTAGAAATCTGAAAAGTTAGCTAAAACAAGAACTCACGCACACTCCAAATTATAAATAAAATAGAAACTAAGTTACAAAAAATGAAAATTACAAGTCCTACTTAAATGAGTAGGCGGGAAATAAAGGGCACACCATTTAACTCTTAACGAGTAGGCGGAAATAAATACAATTAAAAGTCCTAATAAAATAATTATAGCAAAATAAAAGACCAGACAATTAACTCAAATGAGTAGGCGGTAAACAAAATCCGGCCATTTAACTCCTAGCGAGTAGACGGAAATAAATGCTAACACACACACTCTACATAGTTGAAAGAAAGCAATAAATTTATCTCCTACACACACGCACTCTACGTAATTGAAGAAAGCGATAAAATAAAGCGTGAAAATTTATCTCCTACACACACGCACTCTACATAATTGAAGAAAGCAATAACATAAAACATGAAAATAAAGCATGAAAATTTAACACCTACACTCACACACTCTTCATAAATGAAGAAAGCAATAAAACGTTATACTCATACACTCACACACACATCATGAAAATTAAGAAGAACAAAGTGAAAATTTATGCTCATACACTCACACACACTAATAATAAAGAAAAATCAAAGTTTCTTATAAATTAAAATAATAAGATTTCTACTCCTAAAACATACCCAAAACACATAAAAAGAATAAATAAAAAGAGAATGAGCAAAATGTTTTCCAAAATAAAGTCAAAATCAAAGGTGCTCAAAAATTAAAACTATAAGTTTTTCATTCTTAAGAATTCATAAAAGTGATAAAAAAAGGTGAAGAGAAAATGAAAAAAACAAAAAAAAGTTTTACAATCCTAAAAAAATACTAAGTAAAAAGGAACAAAATCACTTTTAAAATCTCTTTTATAAATATATAAGAATGAAAACATAAGTCTCTTAAGAAAAGGACATGGTGAAAAAGTGGAAAACTTATTATACCTAATCATGAGGACAAGTTAAAAAAATGAATAATAAAAGGTTACACTCATAAACACACACACTTTTCATAAAGAGAAAAACAAAGGAGAAACTAAGGATAAAATGAGAAGAAAAGTGGGCACATGAGTTCATTCCAAAGTCATTTAAGAAGAGAAAAACTAACATTTTTATTGATTAAAGAAGACTATTACAAAGCTATTACAAAGCTAAAGCTAAAGCAAAAACAAACATGAAAGAAAAGGTGAGAGAAATCTCCTTACATAGCAAGGGAATCCACGGATGCACCCCACAAAACACACTAAAGTGGCTCAAAAATGTGAAGCCTTGGTCATTACAGAAGTGGGGTATTTATAGGAAAAAAAAAGCTAAATACACGCCCTCCGACACGGGCGTGTTGGGGGGCGTGTCACTACTATTTCCGAAGGCGGACGGTGATTTGATGGCAAAGTTGAGTTTGGGCTGGACACGTGTCGGTCTCTCGTTGGTCACGCCCCTGGTCACGGGCGTGACGGTGGGCGTGTCGACGACGAAAAACTGGGCGCGGGTTGCGCCGAAATTCGCCGCGTTGGTCTTGTCGAGCTAGGTGGAATGGTCATGCCCCAGGTCATGGGCGTGACGCTGGGCGTATCGGTTGGTGTCGACACTCGACAATCATCGAGCGAAAAGTGTCGAGTTGAAATCGTCGAGCTGAGTTTGAGTCACGCGCTAGGTCACGGGCGTGACTCAGGGCGTGTCGCAGGTTCGACGATCGTTGAACTGCATTCGTCGAGTGGAGTGGACACGGGCTTCTATCACGCCCCGTGTCGGGTGACACGGGCGTGACGCCAGGCATGTCAAGCTTTTTACTTCAGAAATTTGCAACTTCACGGGATTTTGAGCCGCCACGCCCTGGTCACGGGCGTGATCAAAATAACACGGGCGTGTACTGCCCAATTTTGGCAGATTTTTATTTTTTCCGGAAAAATAAAATAAAACAAGTTAGTAGTAAATTTACAAGAATAGGGGCATTTTTTTGAACAAAAATAAGTAAAAACGATGAAAATAAATGAAAATGACTAAATTAATGTGCACAAAAATACGTATATTTACAATTCATCAAATACCACCATACTTAAGCTTTTGCTATTCCAGAGCAAAAGTTTGAGGTGAACTTATAAGGAATAGAAAAAACTCTAAGTTTAGCTACCGTGTAATTAATTATAAGAGAGATCGAAATAAATATACTGGGTGTAAGAGTTAAGTTCTAAGATTATGTAGATGATTTAAATATCGCAAAAGTTTTGGCTGAAAGACTTCTTGATGTAATCAAATAGAAGACAATATTTGTAATGGTTAGATTAACGAAAATAGTTTGGAATTATATGAACTCTAGCATATAGGAGTGTTACTGAAAATAATACAATTTACTAATTATGCTCTCAAATCGATTTTTGAATTAATTCTAGAATCGTGTAATTGGCTATAAGGGGTTAGTGGGTATATGAAGTGAGTTTTGATTTTGAGGTGAGGTAATTTTTTCTCGAACCTCCATTTTGTCTTTTGGATTATTAGGAAAATGAAATCTTATTTTCCTAATATGATTTTTGTTTTTCAACTTCATAAGAATAAAATTAACCCAGTGTATATGTGTAGGAGTAATGAATTTTATCCACTTACTCCATAACATATAATCTTTTTAAATTATTGGGTGCCTATGTTTACGGAACGAAATCTTATTTTCATTGACATAGGAACTTTTAAGGATAAAAATTTTATCATGCCAAGTAGGTCATGATAAGTACGGGGAGAAAAGAAAACTAGAATTTTAATCCTAAAAATGTTTGAGAGCAACCTTAATAAATTGTACGTTCCAATTTTTCAGAAAGCTAAAAATAAGTATAATTGAATTCTATAGTCGTTATTTCCTAACATAATACACGTGCTCCTATCAATGAAAAATTAGAAGTAGTTCCTAAAACGAGTTTGCTATTTTTAACAAAGCATAATGTATTTTTTAAAACATAACCCCGGCTATTTAAATTTTTCACTCAATAATTAATAAACGAATAGCAAACAGAGAAATAATAATATTCACATATAAATAAACTCAAAACAGAATTTTTGGATGACAGGAAAGTTAAGGATGGAATATTTGATTTATTTGTTTCAAAACATTTTTTTTGATTTTTATAGTTTTTATCATCATGTTTTTTTGTTTTTCATTATTATCTTTTTTTTGTATTTTTGTTTTTCTCATTTTTTTTGAACTATTACCTTTTTTGGTTTTTTAAGTTTAAGTCATTAATATATACATAAAAAGTTTTTTTTGTAAGAAAATTTTCATTCTATTTACAAAGATTGGGAGAAAAAGAAAAGTTATTTACAAGAATGAGAGGGAAGCAGAAGGGGGGGGGAGAGAAAATTATTTACATAAAAATATTTACAAAGAAAAATATTTACAAAGTTAAAGTAAAATTTTTTTGTTTTTTTTGTTTTTTTTTGTTTTTTTGTTTTATAATGTTTTGGAGTTTTTGGAAAAAAGAAAGAAAAAGAAAATGAAAAAAAATTTGGATTTTCATTATAATTTTATTTTTATTTTTCATTTTAAGATTTTTTGGTTTTTGTTTTGTTGTTATATGTAATTTTTTGTATTTTTGAAATGCAGAAAAATTGAAGTGCAGAAAGTAAAGCACGAAAATACCCCCATACTTAAGGCCAACATTGTCCCCAATGTTGTAACGTAAGTATGCAGAACAAAAATTAAATAAAATGCGGTATGTACAAAAGTAAAGAGAGGGGGGGGGGGTAGAAACATCCCTGATGCGCGTTCGGGGAAGTCCATTAGAAACCCTGCAGTTATTAGAAAAAGCAACAAAGAAAATAAGGAAAGAGCGAAAAAGATAAGCGACGGGTGCCTCCCAGGAGCGCTTTGTTTATAGTCGTGTAGTTTGACTATTTTGGCGGGTTTATAATGTGGAGGAAAGTTATGGTTTCGTTAAAACCGATCACTGATCACCGGAAAGTTATAGTTTCGTATGCACGCAACTCTCTTTACCCAGGGGTGATCTGTCCATACGCACGACCTCTCAGCTAGCTAGTGTATGGATAACGGAAATAGGGCACACACATCGATTTGTGGTCCTACGCGTCGTTAACCCGGGGTAAACCTTAAGTCCTTAAATTAAAGTGAAAATAAAGAGTTTTAATTATTACAAATCATTTTAAATGTCCCAATGCTCTTCGATGCCGAGGCTAATAGCGATTAGCCACACATCGGTATGGGGATGGCTTTATAATTTAATGAGGCGTGAGTTTGAAATTAAATGTTAAATGATTATAAGAAGAGAAAATAAAAAACAACAAACATTTAGAAAGCTGAAATGTTAGCTAAAACAAGAACTCACGCACACTCCAAATTATAAATAAAACAGAAACTAAGTTACAAAAAAGGAAAATTACAAGTCCTACTCAAACGAGTAGGCGGGAAATAAAGGGCACGCCATTTAACTCTTAACGAGTAGGCAAAAATAAATACAATTACAAGTCCTAATAAAATAATTACAGAAAAATAAAAGACCAGCCATTTAACTCAAATGAGTAGGCGGTAAACAAAATCCGGCCATTTAACTCCTAGCGATTAGGTGAAAATAAACGCTAACACACACACTCTACATAGTTGAAAGAAAGCAATAAATTTATCCCCTACACACACGCACTCTACGTAATTGAAGAATGTGATAAAATAAAGCATGAAAATTTATCTCCTACACACACGCACTCTACATAATTGAAGAAAGCAATAACATAAAGCATGAAAATAAAGCATGAAAATTTAACACCTACACTCACACACTCTTCATAAATGAAGAAAGCAATAAAAAGTTATACTCATACACTCACACACACATCATGAAAATTAAGAAGAATAAAGTGAAAATTTATGCTCATACACTCACACACACTAATAATAAAGAAAAATCAAAGTTGCTTATAAATTAAAATAACAAGATTTCTACTCCTAAAGCTTACCCAAAACACATAAGAAGAATAAATAAAAAGAGAATGAGCAAAAAGTTTTCCAAAATAAAGTCAAAATCAAAGGTGCTCAAAAATTAAAACTATAAGTTTTTCATTCTTAAGAATTCATAAAAGTGATAAAAAAGGTGAAGAGAAAATGAAAAGAACAAAAAAAAGTTTTACAATCCTAAAAAAATACTAAGTAAAAAGGAATAAAAACACTTTTAAAATCTCTTTTATAAATACATAAGAATGAAAACATAAGTCTCTTAAGAAAAGGACATGGTGAAAAAGAGGAAAACTTATTATACCTAATCATGAGGACAAGTTAAAAAAATGAATAATAAAAGGTTACACTCATACACACACACACACACTATTCATAAAGAGAAAAACAAAGGAGAAACTAAGGATAAAATGAGAAGAAAAGTGGGCACATGAGTTCATTCCAAAGCCATTTAAGAAGAGGAAAACTAACATTTTTAGTGATTCAAGAAGACTATTACAAAGCTATTACAAAGCTAAAGCTAAAACAAAAACAAACATGAAAGAAAAGGGGGGAGAAATCTCCTTACATAGCAAGGGAATCCACGGATGCAACCCACAAAACACACTAAAGTGGCTCAAAAATGTGAACCCTTGGTCATTACAGAAGTGGGCTATTTATAGGAAAACAAAAGCTAAGTACACGCCCTCCGACACGGGCGTGTCGGGGGGGCGTGTCACTACTATTTGCGAAGGCAGCCGACAATTTGATGGCAAAGTTGATTTCAGGTTGGACACGTGTCGGTCTAGCGTTGGTCACAACCCTAGTCACGGGTGTGACGGTGGGCGTGTCGGCGAGGTAGAACTGGGCGCGGGTTGCGCCGAAAGTCACCGCGCGGGTCTTGTCGAGCCAGGTGGAATGGTCATGCCCCAGGTCATGGGTGTGACATTTGGCGTGTCGGTTGGTGTCGACACTCGACAATCGTCAAGCCGAAAGTGTCGAGTTGAAATCGTCGAGCTGAGTTTGAGTCACGCCCTAGGTCACGGGCGTGACTCAGGGCGTGTCGCGGGTTCGACGATCATTGAACTGAATTCGTCGAGTGGAGTGGACACGGGCTTCTGTCACGCCCCGTGTCGGGTGACACGGGCGTGACGCCAGGAATATAAAGCTTTTTACTTCAGAAATTTGCAACTTCACGTGATTTTGAGCTGTCACGCCATGGTCACGGGCGTGATCAAAATAACACGGGCGTGTACTGCCCAATTTTGGCAGATTTTTATTTTTTCCTGAAAAATAAAATAAAACAAGTTAGTAGTAAATTTACAAGAATAGGAACATTTAATTGAACAAAATTAAGTAAAAATGACGAAAATAAATGAAAACTACTAAATTAATGTGCACAAAAATACGTATATTTACAATTCATCAAATACCGCCATACTTAGGCTTTTGCTATTATAGAGCAAAAGTTTGAGGTGAACTTATAAGGAATAGAAAAAACTCTAAGTTTAGCTACCGCGTAATTAATTATAAGAGAGATCGAAATAAATATACGGCGTGTAAGAGTTAAGTCCTAAGATAATGTAGATGATTTAAATAGCGCAAAAGTTTTGCTGAAAGACTTCTTGATGTAATCAAATAGAAGGAAATATTTGTAATGGTTAATTAACGAAAATAGTTTGGAATTATATGAACTCTAGCATATAGGAGTGTTACTGGAAATAATACAATTTACTAATTATGCTCTCAAATCAATTTTTGAATTAATTCTAGAATCGTGTAATTGGCTATAAGGGGGTAGTGGGTTTATGAAGTTGGTTTTGATTTTGAGGTGAGGTAATTTTTTCTCGAACCTCCATTTTTTCTTTTGGATTATTAGGAAAATGAAATCTTATTTTCCTAATATAATTTTTGTTTTTCAACTTCATAAGAATAAAATTAACCCAATGTATATGTGTAGGAGTAATGAATTTTATCCTCTAACTCCATAACATATAATTTTTTTAAATTATTGGGTGCCTATGTTTACGGAACGAAATCTTATTCCCATTAATATAGGATCTTTTAAGGATAAAAATTTTATCATGCCAAGTAGGTCATGATTAGTAAGGGGAGAAAAGAAAACTAGATTTTAAATCCTAACAATATTTGAGAGCAACCTTAATAAATTGTACGTTCAAATTTTTCAGAAAGCTAAAAATTAGTATAATTGAATTCTATAGTCGTTATTTCCTAACATAATACACGTGCTCCTATCAATGAAAAATTAGAAGTAGTGCCTAAAACGAGTTCGCTATTTTTAACAAAGCATAATTAATTTTTTACAAGATAACCCCGACTATTTAAATTTTTCACTCAATAATTAACAAACGAATAAAAAACAGAGAATTAATAGTATTAACATATAAATAAACTAAAAACAGAATTTTTGGATAGCAGGAAAGTTAAGGATGAAATATTTGATTTATTTCTTTCAAAACATTTTTTTTTATTTTTATATTTTTTATCATCATGTTTTTTTTGTTTTTCATTTATTATCTTTTTTTGTATTTTTGTTTTTCTCAATTTTTTTGAATTTTTGGAACTATTATCTTTTTTGGTTTTTTAAGTTTATGTCATTAATATATACATAAAAAGTTTTTTTTGTATGAAAATTTTCATTCTATTTACAAAGATTGGAAGAAAAAGAAAAGTTATTTACAAGAATGAGAGGGAAGCGGAAGGGGGAGACAGAAGATTATTTACATAAAAATATTTACAAAGAAAAATATTTACAAAGAAAAATATTTATAAAGTTATACTAAATATTTTTTGTTTTTTTTGTTTTATGTTTGTTTTTTTGTGTTTTTGTTTTATAATGTTTTGTAGTTTTTGGAAAAAAGAAAGAAAAAGAAAACGAATTTTTTTTTTTGGATTTTCATTTTAATTTTTTTTGTTTTTTTTTCATTTTAAGTTTTTATTTGTTTTTTGTTTTGTTGTTATATGTATTTTTTTTGTATTTTTGAAATGCAGAAAAATTAAAGTGTAGAAAGTAAAGCACGAAAATACCCACATACTTAAGGCCAACATTGTCCCCAATGTTGTAATGTAAGTATATGGAACAAAAATTAAATAAAATGCGGTATGTACAAAAGTAAAGAGAGGGGGGGGGGGGGGGGGTAAAAACGTCCCTGATGCGCGTTCGGGGAAGTCCATTAGAAACCCTGCAGTTATTAGAAAAAGCAGCAAAGAAAATAAGGAAAGAGCGAAAAAGATAAGCGAGAGGTGCCTCCCAGGAGCGCTTTGTTTATAGTCATGTAGCTTGACTATTTTGGCGGGTTTATAATGTGGAGGAAAGTTATGGTTTCGTTAAAACCGATCACTGATCACCGGAAAGTTATGGTTTCGTGTGCACGCAACTCTCTTTACCCAGGGGTGATCTGTCTATACGCACGACCTCTCAGCTATCTAGTGTATGGATAACAAAAATAGGGCCCACAAATCGATTTGTAGTCCTACGCGTCGTTAACCTGGGGTAAACCTTAAGTCCTTAAATTAATGTGAAAATAAAGAGCTTTAATTATTAAAAATCATTTTAAATGTCCCAATGCTCTTCAATGCCGAGGCTAATAGCGATTAGCCACACATCGGTATGGGGACGACTTTATAATTTAATGAGCCGCAAGTTCAAAATTAAACGCTAAATGATTATAAGAAGAGGATATAAAAAACAACAAACATTTAGAAAGCTGAAAAGTTAGCTAAAACAAGAACTCACGCACACTCCAAATTATAAATAAAACAGAAAGTAAGTTACAAAAAAGGAAAATTACAAGTCCTACTCAAACGAGTAGGCAGGAAATAAAGGGCATGCCATTTAACTCTTAACGAGTAGACGGAAATAAATACAATTATAAGTCCTAATAAAATAATTACAGAAAAATAAAAGACCAGCCATTTAACTCAAATGAGCAGGCGGTAAACAAAATTCGGCCATTTAACTCCTAGTGAGTAGGCAGAAATAAATGCTAACACACACACTCTACATAATTGAAAGAAAGCAATAAAATTATCTCCTACACATACGCACTCTACGTAATTGAAGAAAGCGATAAAATAAAGCATGAAAATTTATCTCCTACACACACGCACTCTACATAATTGAAGAAAGCAATAACATAAAGCATGAAAATAAAGCATGAAAATTTAACACCTACACTCACACACTCTTCATAAATGAAGAAAGCAATAAAAAGTTATACTCATACACTCACACACACATTATGAAAATTAAGAGGAACAAAGTGAAAATTTATGCTCATACACTCACACACACTAATAATAAAGAAAAATCAAAGTTGCTTATAAATTAAAATAACAAGATTTTTACTCCTAAAGCTTACCCAAAACACATAAAAAGAACAAATAAAAAGAGAATGAGCAAAAAGTTTTCCAAAATAAAGTCAAAATCAAAGGTTCTCAAAAATTAAAACTATAACTTTTTCATTCTTAAGAATTCATAAAAGTGATAAAAAGGTGAAGAGAAAATGAAAAGAACAAAAAAAAGTTTTACAATCCTAAAAAAATACTTAGTAAAAAGGAACAAAATCACTTTAAAAATCCCTTTTATAAATACATAAGAATGAAAACATAAGTCTCTTAAGAAAAGGACAAGGTGAAAAAGAGGAAAACTTATCATACCTAATCATGAGGAGAAGTTAAAAACATGAATAATAAAAGGTTACACTCATAAACACACACACTTTTTATAAAGATAAAAACAAAGGAGAAACTAAGGATAAAATGAGAAGAAAAGTGGGCACATGAGTTCATTCCAAAGCCATTTTAGAAGTGGAAAACTAACATTTTTATTGATTAAAGAAGACTATTACAAAGCTATTACAAAGCTAAAGCTAAAGCAAAAAAACAAACATGAAAGAAAAGGGGGGAGAAATCTCCTTACATAGAAAGGGAATCCACAGATGAAGCCCAAAAACCACACAAAAGTGGCTCAAAAATGTGAACCCTTGGTCATTACAGAAGTGGGGTATTTATAGGAAAAAAAGCTAAGTACACGCCCGCCGACACAGGCGTGTCGGGGGGCGTGTCACTACTATTTGCAAAGGCGGTCGGCGATTTGATGGCAAAGTTGACTTCGGGCTCGACACGTGTCGGTCTCGCGTTGGTCACGCCCCTGGTCACGGGCATGACGGTGGGCGTGTCGGCGAGGTAGAACTGGCCACGGATTGCGCCGAAAGTCACCGCGCGGGTCTTGTCGAGACAGGTGGAATGGTCATGCCCCAGGTCATGGGCGTGACGCTGGGCGTGTCGGTTGGTGTCGACACTCAACAATCGTCGAGCGGAAAGTGTCGAGTTGAAATCTTCGAGCTGAGTTTGAGTCACACCCTAGGTCACGGGCGTGACTCAGGGCGTGTCGCGGGTTCGACGATCGTTGAACTGAATTCTTCGAGTGGAGTGGACACGGGCTTCTGTCACGCCCCGTGTCGGGTGACACGGGCATGATGCCAGGCATGTCAAGCTTTTTACTTCAGAAATTTGCAACTTCATGGGATTTTGAGCTGTCACTCCCTGGTCACGGGCGTGATCAAAATAACACGGGCGTGTACTGCACAATTTTGGCAGATTTTTTTTTTCCTGAAAAAAAAAATAAAACAAGTTAGTTGTAAATTTACAAGAATAAGAGCATTTTATTGAATAAAAATAAGTAAAAACGACGAAAATAAATAAAAATGACTAAATTAATGTGCACAAAAATACGTATATTTACAATTCATCAAATACCCCCATACTTAAGCTTTTGCTATTCTAGAGCAAAAGTTTGAGGTGAACTTATAAGGAATAGAAAAAACTCTAAGTTTAGCTACCGCTTAATTAATTATAAGAGAGATCGAAATAAATATACGGGGTGTAAGAGTTAAGTCCTAAGATTATGTAGATGATTTAAATAGCGCAAAAGTTTTCGTTGAAAGACTTCTTGATGTAATCAAATAGAAGGCAATATTTGTAATGGTTAGATTAACGAAAATAGTTTGGAATTATATGAACTCTAGCTTATAGGAATGTTACTGGAAATAATACAATTTACTAATTATGCTCTCAAATCGATTTTTGAATTAATTCTAGAATCATGTAATTGGCTATAAGGGGGTAGTGGGTTTATGAAGTGGGTTTTGATTTTGAGGTGAGGTAATTTTTTCTCGAACCTCCATTTTTTCTTTTGGATTATTAGGAAAATGAAATCTTATTTTCCTAATATGATTTATGTTTTTAAACGTCATAAGAATACAATTAACCCAATGTATATTTGTAGGAGTAATGAATTTTATCCTCTTACTCCATAACATATAATCTTTTTAAATTATTGGGTGCCTATGTTTACGGAACGAAATCTTATTCCCATTAACATAGGATGTTTTAAGGATAAAAATTTTATCATGCCAAGTAGGTCATGATAAGTAAGGGGAGAAAAAAAAACTAGATTTTTAATCCTAAAAATGTTTGAGAGCAACCTTAATAAATTATACGTTCCAATTTTTCAGAAAGCTAAAATTAAGTATAATTGAATTCTATATTCGTTATTTCCTAACATAATACACGTGCTCCTATCAATGAAAAATTAGAAGTAGTGCCTAAAACGAGTTCGCTATTTTTAACAAAGCATAATGAATTTTTTAAAACTTAACCCCAGCTATTTAAATTTTTCACTCAATAATTAACAAACGAATAGCAAACAGAGAATTAATAGTATTCACATATAAATAAAGTCAAAACAGAATTTTTGGATAGCAGGAAAGTTAAGGATGGAATATTTGATTTATTTGTTTCAAAACATATTTTTGATTTTTATAGTTTTTATCATCATTTTTTTGTTTTTCATTTATTATCTTTTTATATATTTTTGTTTTTCTCAATTTTTTTGAATTTTTTGAACTATTATCTTTTTTGATTTTTTAAGTTTATGTCATTAATATATACATAAAAAGTTTTTTCTTGTAAGAAAACTTTCGTTCTATTTATAAAGATTGAGAGAAAAAGAAAAGTTATTTACAAGAATGAGAGGGAGCGGAAGGGGGAGAGAGAAGATTATTTACATAAAAATATTTAAAAAGAAAAATATTTACAAAGTGAAACTAAATATTGTTGGAGCCAGCTTTCTGGTCCCTCCTAGAGTTCGAAGCAGAATGCAACCCACACGTACTCTCCTTGCGCTACCGTCCTGACGAGAGTCAGCGACCTGGAAACAGACCGAGGAGACTCAACTCGGAGGTCCCACCTCTTTCCCGGAAGAACTGTTAGTCTTCCCCTCCCTAGCCAGTGTTGAGCTAGGTGCCTGAGAGGGAAAAAGTGGGAAGGTTCAACAACCCTTTCTCAGGCACCTTATCGGTCTATTTATAGGTTTCCGAGTCTGCTCTGCAAATATCACTTTCCAACCTTCTCAAAATGACCAAAACACCCTGGACCGGGTCTGCTAATAGCCCAACTCCGCTGTTCTGGGGGGCTATACGCAGGCCTCCAGGGGTAAAAATGTAAAACTATCTGGGGCCCAAAGGTAAAAATTCCCCTTACGGGTCAAAATAGGTAAAGAGCTGTTAGCCTCCTGCGGCGAGTGGGGGAGGTGTTGCTGGGCGAGACGGCCGCCAAGCCCGTCTCGCCGTCTTTCCGTCGTGCGAGCTCTCTCGCCTTCTAAGGTGACTCCGCCCACCTAGAAGGTCTCGCCTATTCTAGAGGAACCCCCGTCTCGCCTCCTGTAGGTGGGCATCCTGCTCTCGCCAGTCCTTTCTTCGCCTGCTGGATCGTTTCTCGCGAGCCCCAGGTTGTACACAATCCCCGCTCTTTTCGAGGTTGCCCTAACCTCGGAAAGATTAGTCCAACCGCAGCTCGCGACGCTAGGGTTCCTCTGCGGGAATCTTGGGTGGGCCCCTCCTCCCCAGACTGCCTATAAATATGAGGAGGAAGCCTTCATTTGGGAACTCTTTTTGCCTTCGTCCTTTCTTCCAGAATGTCTCATAGTCAAAGTTTTCGTGAGCGTCTTGCGATTGTGCGAAGGCAGAACAAAGCCGGCACAGATGCCCTTTTCCCAGATCTGGGGCGTACTCCCCCCGCAGCCTCTCCGCCCTCTCGCATCAAGAAAGCGAAAGCCGTCTGCGCTCCTTTCTCGGCAGACGCGACCTCTTCGGCCGCTCCGATAGACGCCCCGTTCTCTTCCTCAGGGGAGAGACAGGTAATTACGCTATTTTTCCTCTCCCCTGTCTTGCCTGCCTGATTATGCTTTCGCAGGGAAGTCCTGCTGATTCGCCGGTGCCTGCCGATCCTCATGATAATGTAAGTCAAGTCCCTCAGCGCACGGACTCGCCTAAGGTGGCCTCCCCACCTCCCTCGCGGAGAGAAAACCTCTCGCGAGTGGTGGGGAACCCTCGAATCCCAAGTAAGACCTTTTTCCGTTTTCCTTCTCGCCTTTTGGTTGATTTGCCTTCTTCCGCTCGGCTTGCGCGGGTTCGCCTTTGTTTGTAACCTTTCCCTATTTTCGCAGGCATCCACTTTGAATCTGATACTGAGGAAGCTCCCGCATCTCCCCCCCTCTCGCCCCTTCCTCATCCGAGCGAGATCGAGGACTACCTAGGTGATCCCATGGACCCTCTGGAGTTGAAACGGAGGACTGCCCGGATGTTTCGCAAATACACACACATAATCCGCGAGATGGAGCTCGAGAAGCAAGCCTCCGACCGGCGCATGGAGTGGATGGAAGCAGATCACCACCGCCTTTCCGCGATGGTGGAGGCGGACGGGGTGCTGGACGGGACTGACCCCCAGGCTATACTGAACGAGACGGATGAACATCTCCGTCTCGCGCGCCGCGGCGTGATCGCTGCTCGCGCCTTTCACCTCCCTGGCCGCCCACCATGCGCGGGAGGTAAGGATGGCCGCTGGCGGTGGGTGCAGAACTAGGCAGTCTCAGCCCGTCTCGCCTTCCCGGACCTCATTTTTTGCAAATGTCGTTGTTTTATTACTGCTATGTTGTACAAACTTATTCAGACGAGACGCCCCCTTCTGCGGGACGGTTTCATTTTTTGGCTCTGGGTCACACAGCGGTCGCATCGTGCCGTCTTTTCATTAGATATTATTTTATTTCATTATTCTATTAACCCTGCAATGATGGCTTGCCCCAAAAGGGCGCCTGCGGCGCCTCCGTCTCTTGAGTTCTAGAGAGAGAGTGAGAGGGGAAATGAAATTAGGAGAGAGAAAGAGAGAGAGAGAGAGAGAGAGAGAGAGGGGGAGGGAACGAGGCGTCGGGACGTCCCCTCATGTCCCGCCGCCTTACTTTCCCGCCCTTTTCTTTACCCCTTATAAATACCTTCAACCGCCACCGTTGCCTCTCACTATTCTGAGCTGTTCTTCTGCCCCCGGCTCTCGTTCCTCCTACATCGTCTCGCGCCTCTCTTTCCGGATCATCCCTTTTTGCTCTTCCCGCTTTCTCGCCAGTCATGGGGAAGAAGAGGATCGAAGAGGGCGAGGGCCGCAGCCGTTGTGGGAAACGCTTTGTCGACCACGACTTCCCTCTCGGCCGACTGCCGGAGGAAGACCACACCCGTTTCGCTCGCGAGTACCTCTCCGACTGCTACCCGTCTCGCCCGCCTAAGGTGGGCGAGTGTATCAACACCTTCTATCCCAATGAGCTGGCTTTCCCGATCTCGCACTTTGAGGCGGGACTGAGGCTCCCCCTCTGGCCAGAGGTTAAGTTGGTGCTGAAGTATTTTGGGGTCGTCCCGGCCCAGTTCAATCCCAATGCTATCTCCATGCTGGTCGCCTTCGCTTGCTACCTGCGGCGAGAGCGCGTCGAGTTCAGCCTAACCGCGTTCCGCAAGCTGTTTGTCTACCACGCCAAGGACGACGGCATCTCTTACTTCACCGGTCAAGGCCTCAAAGTATGCGAGACCCCGAACAAGAACCATCACTGGTTGACACGGTTCGTCTTCATACGCGGGGATCTAGGAGGCATCCCCCTCGCACCGGTATCCCCTGCCGAGTGCTATTACGATACCCCCAAGGTGGGGGGCGCCGAGAAGGAACTCTGTGACTTCTTTGTGGGAAAGAATTTCGAAGTTCAGTACCTGCGGCGAGACCTGGACTCGCTACCTGCCGTCTTTCCGGGCGAAGGTAAACTTCTATTCCCTTCTGTCTCTGTGAATAAGTTTTCTCCCGCTCACTGTTGCCATTTCTAGGAGAAAGGACCGTTCCCGTCAATCCCCCCTACCAGAGCAATCGAGCTCTCGCTCTAGCGAGTATGGCGGCGGAGGCCGCGAAAGGCACGCTAACCTCTGTCACCAAGAAGAGGCCTGCGGGCGAGAGTTCCTCCCGCCTCAGCCCTAAGAAGAAGAAAAAGTCGGTGTCCTTCGAGAAGGAAAAGTCGGCCAAGAGGAGAGAAGAGCCCGAGGGATCTCCTTCACCTATAACCTTGTCGTCTCCCTCGCCTCCTAGGCAGCCCGTCTCGTCAACCCGCGAGACCACTTCTGCAGAACCAGCCGCCCATGGTCGTGCTCAGCCTCCTCCGCCTTCTCCCGGCTCATCGAGCCGCCCGGCTCCCGCCTCGCACCCCAACTACAACATGGGGCCCGTGATGGACGATGACGCCGGCGAGCCGCTTCTAAAATGGGAGGAGGATTCTCACCGAGTGTCGGTGTCCACCCTTCTCCCTTCCTGGAAGGAACAGGACCATCCCACTGGCCACGCCTTTTCGCTAGGCTTCGGGCTTTATGGTGGTCTTGGCTCGGAACCCGCCGACAGTGAGGCTTCGCGAGACCTCGTTCTGAAAAGCGTCCATTCGCAGTTTCGCTCCCTGGAGCTCGCGCACCGCGTCTCGCGCCGTCTTGTCTTCAACAACAAGAAGTGGAAAGAGGCGGAGACTGGTCTCGCCGCGGAGCGAGAGAGGTCTATGGACTTGGAGAAAAGGTTGAATGTTGCTGACAAACTCCTTGCCCAGAGCCAGGGTGGCGTGGTAAGTTTTCTTATCCTCGCCTCGCCCGCCTAGACCTTGCCCTTTATGGTTCCTCACTTTCCACCCTCTCTCGCAGGATGCCGAGACGGCGAATAGGATGCGCTCGCGTATCGAGGAGCTGGAGGGAGAAATCGAGAAGCTGAAAGCCGAGAACCTCCGCCTTCAGAGCCGCGCGACGCCCCCTACGGATCCGTTTCCCGTTTCTTCCCGATATTCTGTAGATGAGGTGGAGGCCATCTGCCGAGACTCAAACATCAAGACAGCGGAGGTCGTCCTTAAGATGATGAAAGAGCTTGGAGTGGTGCGTGCTGACGCGGAGGCGGTGACCGTCCGCGACCTGGTCCCGCGCTTGTTCGACGAGTCGGACGACAGCGCCTCCTCCGATAATGAGTAGTGCACCATCCCCCTCAACGTTTTCATCTCGCCCTCATCTTTCGTTTAACACTTATGATCCTTGTTTCTTTCCTTAAAGGCCGCGCGAGGTGTCTCTGCCTCACTAATTTTTTGTTTACAACTCTCTATATGCTGACGGCCGTTTCCCCTTTTTGGGGGGCTGTGTAATAGTTATTTAGGGGTTACTTTATTTTAACTGCTGGTTTGATTTTTTGTCATCTCGCTTAGCTTCTAGTCCAAAAGGTAGGGCTATTTTTTGTGACGCCGTTTAATTACTATTGTTATTGCCTTCGCCTAAAAACCCGCGCGAGGTATCATGTATTGCTTTTTGCCTGTCTTGATAACCTTCGCCGGCGCGGCACTGCGAGATCATCTCGCCACAGAATTTCTGGGTCCAGTCGTCTCGCCAGTCGGTTTGGGCCACCTCAGCTCTCCTGACCCTGGGACAGGGAAAACCCTCCCTCCCGTGGCGAGACCCCCTATGGCGAGTACAGGCCAGGGATTTTCTTCCCTGGTCCTATTCCTGGTCTCCCTCTGTTTCAGGGACTATCCCTCTCTTGCCAAGTCATGGTTTTTCCTCCACGCGAATTCTTACCTCAGACTTGTCTCCCCAAGTGAGTACCGTCCTCCCGAAATACCCTCAACCACCGAGTGAACCTACAGCCCTGCCAGCTAGGTGGGAGCCTGGTCAGCGGGTATGCTCGGGGTCTCTTCTCCAGAACTCCTCCAACCACCGAGTGAGCCTACAGCCCTGCCAGCTAGATGGGAGCCTGGTCAGCGGGTCTGCTCGGGGTCTCCTCTCCAAAACACCACCAACCACCGAGTGAGCCTACAGCCCTGCCAGCTAGATTGGAGCCTGGTCAGCGGGTCTGCTCGGGGTCTCCTCTCCAGAACACCTCCAACCACCGAGTGAGCCTACAGCCCTGCCAGCTGGATGGGAGCCTGGTCAGCGGGTCTGCTCGGGGTCTCCTCTCCAAAGCACCTCCAACCACCGAGTGAGCCTACAGCCCTGCCAGCTAGATGGGAGCCTGGTCAGCGGGTCTGCTCGGGGTCTCCTCTCCAAAACACCTCCAACCACCGAGTGAGCCTACAGCCCCGCCAGCTAGATGGGAGCCTGGTCAGCGGGTCTGCTCGGGGTCTCCTCTCCAGAACACCTCCAACCACCGAGTGAGCCTACAGCCCTGCCAGCTAGATGGGAGCCTGGTCAGCGGGTCTGCTCGGGGTCTCCTCTCCAAAACACCTCCAACCACCGAGTGAGCCTACAGCCCTGCCAGCTAGATGGGAGCCTGGTCAGCGGGTCTGCTCGGGGTCTCCTCTCCAAAACACCTCCAACCACCGAGTGAGCCTACAGCCCTGCCAGCTAGATGGGAGCCTGGTCAGCGGGTCTGCTCGGGGTCTCCTCTCCAAAACACCTCCAACCACCGAGTGAGCCTACAGCCCTGCCAGCTAGATGGGAGCCTGGTCAGCGGGTCTGCTCGGGGTCTCCTCTCCAAAACACCTCCAACCACCGAGTGAGCCTACAGCCCTGCCAGCTAGATGGGAGCCTGGTCAGCGGGTCTGCTCGGGGTCTCCTCTCCAAAACACCTCCAACCACCGAGTGAGCCTACAGCCCTGCCAGCTAGATGAGAGCCTGGTCAGCGGGTCTGCTCGGGGTCTCCTCTCCAAAACACCTCCAACCACCGAGTGAGCCTACAGCCCTGCCAGCTAGATGGGAGCCTGGTCAGCGGGTCTGCTCGGGGTCTCCTCTCCAAAACACCACCAACCACCGAGTGAGCCTACAGCCCTGCCAGCTAGATGGGAGCCTGGTCAGCGGGTCTGCTCGGGGTCTCCTCTCCAGAACACCTCCAACCACCGAGTGAGCCTACAGCCCTGCCAGCTGGATGGGAGCCTGGTCAGCGGGTCTGCTCGGGGTCTCCTCTCCAAAGCACCTCCAACCACCGAGTGAGCCTACAGCCCTGCCAGCTAGATGGGAGCCTGGTCAGCGGGTCTGCTCGGGGTCTCCTCTCCAAAACACCTCCAACCACCGAGTGAGCCTACAGCCCCGCCAGCTAGATGGGAGCCTGGTCAGCGGGTCTGCTCGGGGTCTCCTCTCCAGAACACCTCCAACCACCGAGTGAGCCTACAGCCCTGCCAGCTAGATGGGAGCCTGGTCAGCGGGTCTGCTCGGGGTCTCCTCTCCAAAACACCTCCAACCACCGAGTGAGCCTACAGCCCTGCCAGCTAGATGGGAGCCTGGTCAGCGGGTCTGCTCGGGGTCTCCTCTCCAAAACACCTCCAACCACCGAGTGAGCCTACAGCCCTGCCAGCTAGATGGGAGCCTGGTCAGCGGGTCTGCTCGGGGTCTCCTCTCCAAAACACCTCCAACCACCGAGTGAGCCTACAGCCCTGCCAGCTAGATGGGAGCCTGGTCAGCGGGTCTGCTCGGGGTCTCCTCTCCAAAACACCTCCAACCACCGAGTGAGCCTACAGCCCTGCCAGCTAGATGGGAGCCTGGTCAGCGGGTCTGCTCGGGGTCTCCTCTCCAAAACACCTCCAACCACCGAGTGAGCCTACAGCCCTGCCAGCTAGATGAGAGCCTGGTCAGCGGGTCTGCTCGGGGTCTCCTCTCCAAAACACCTCCAACCACCGAGTGAGCCTACAGCCCTGCCAGCTAGATGAGAGCCTGGTCAGCGGGTCTGCTCGGGGTCGTTTCTTCAAAGCATCTCGCTCTCGGTGCCTCACAGAGGTCACCTACACTTCCACCAAGAGAGGACAACGGGATGATAAGTATTACACAATAACAATAAAAAGATGCTGTGAAGTACAGTGCTACGGGTAAAATCTTTTCAAATCATCCCCACTCCGGGCTCGCTCGAGGGATACCCCGTCCACATTCTGGAGGTGGTACCCTCCTGACTTTAAGACTTCCTTTACTACAAAAGGACCCTCCCAATTTGGGTTAAGTTTTCCCACCGAGGCTCCTCTACCCGCCGCGTCAACCTTTTTTAGGACCAAATCTCCTTTCGCAAATTGTTTAACTCTTACATGCTTATCGAAGTACCTCGCCATTCGGCGCTTGACCTCCTCCTGCCGGACCACTGCCAAATCTCGGAGCTCCTCCACGAGATCCAACGAAAGTCTCTGCTCTTCCTCGTTCTCCGTCCTCCATCCTTCGGCTCCTTCCCTTGCAACCACTATTCTTGGCGATGCGACCTCGAACTCGACAGGTATGACGGCCTCTGAGCCGTGAGAGAGCTTAAACGGGGTTTCTCCCGTGGCTGTGTTTGGTGTGGTTCTCAAGGCCCACAGCACGGAAGGTAATTGTTCCACCCAGCTTCCTCTCAAATTCTCCACCTTTTTCTTCAGCAGATTGACGATGACCTTGTTAGCCGCTTCGACCTGTCCGTTACTCCGCGGATGATGAACAGAGGCGAAGCGGAGATCTATCCCCAAACGAATGCAGAAATCCACGAACTCCCTGCTTGCAAACTGGGGTCCATTATCCGTCACAATGGCTAGGGGCAACCCATGCCGACAGATGATTTCCCCCAAACGAAGTTCTTGACCACCTGCGAGGTTACCTTGGCCAATGCTTTCACTTCCAGCCACTTTGAAAAATAATCCACCATGACTATTAGGAACTTCCTTTGGCCACTTGCTTGGGGAAAGGGGCCTACCAGATCTAACCCCCATATAGCGAATGGCCAGGGTGCTGTGATGGTCCGCAACCTCTGGGCCGGGAGGAGCTGAAGAGGGGCGAACTCCTGGCACTTCTGGCACCTTTTTGCAAATTCCTCCGCATCTCTCCTAAGGGTGGGCCAAAAGTACCCCTGCCTCAGCACCCTTCCTTCTAAAGTTCTGCTCCCCGAGTGACTTCCACATTCCCCGGAGTGGATCTCTTGCAGAACCCTAGGAGCCTCTTCCTCCGACACACACCTGGCCAGCAATCCTGTCAAGGTCTTGCGATATAAAACTCCATCCTTCAATAGGTAGTATGCCGATTTGTATCTGGTGCGCTTCTTGTCGGGCTCCGTCGCAGGCAGCTGTCCTGATGCTAAAAAGGTGATAAAGGGGTCCATCCACGACCTTTGTTGGCACACTTCCATAAGTTCTCCTTCCTTTATGGACGGTCTGAAGAGCTCCGTTACCGTTCCCCCGGCCCGAGGGCCGTGCTTGGCGAGTTGGTCTGCCTGGGTGCTCTCCTCTCTCGGGACATGTTGAATTGAGAAACTTCGGAACTGCCCTATGATGTCCTTGACCTTTCCTAAATACAGCTGGAGGGCTGGCTCCCTCGCCTCGAACTCCCCTTTGATCTGGCCTGCCACCACCATGGAGTCCGTCGAGGCCTCGATGTCCTGTATGCCCAGCTCCCGGGCTAACTTCAGCCCTGCAATGACAGCCTCATATTCCGCCTGGTTGTTGGTGACTGCGAAATGAATCTTCAAGGCTTGCTCAATGCGAGTCCCCTCCGGACTGGTCAAGACCACTCCCCCCCCAAAAGAGTTTCTTCCTGACGCTCCATCCACTAACATTTTCCAAGCTGCTTGGGGGGGCGTCTCCGCTCCTCGGACCTCGACCACATAGTCTGCCAAGAAATCGGCCACTGCCTGCGCCTTGATGGCGAGCCGTGGAACGAAGTCGAGATCGAATTCGCTGAGCTCTATTGACCATTTTGCCAGCCTCCCCGAATGCTCTACCCCGCTCAAGATGTTACGGAGAGGGTGGTCAGTCACCACTCGGATGGAGTGTGCCTGGAAATACGGCCTGAGCTTTCGGGCTGCGATGATGAGGGCAAACGCTAACTTCTCCAGGATGGGGTACCCGAGTTCCGCCTTCTTCAGGACCCTGCTCACGTAATAAATTGGGAATTGTTTCTTTCCTTCTTCACGCACAAGAACCGAGCTTACCGCCTCCATTCCTACCCCCAAATATAAGAACAGGTCTTCGGCTTCCCTTGGTCCCTGGAGTAAAGGTGTCTGGGTAAGCTGTTGTTTTATGGCCTGAAAGGCCGTCTCGCACTCCGCGGTCCACTCGAAACCCTTACCTCCTCGCAGAGTTCGAAAGAAGGGTGAGCATTTCTCCCCTGCCCGGGAAAGGAACCTGCTCAGCCCGGCCAACTTTCCTGTGAGACACTGGACTTCCTTCACATTCCGAGGCGACTCCAATTCTAGGATTGCTCTTACTTTTTCGGGGTTGGGCTCCACCCCAGATGGAGTGAGTAGATGCCCTAGGAATCTCCCTCTACTAGCGCCGAAAACGCACTTCAGGGGTTAAGCCTCATTTTATACTTCCTCAGGGTTTTAAAGGTTTCCTCCAGATCTAGGACATGAGCCCCGAGGTCCTTGCTTTTGATCATCAAATCGTCTACGTAAACCTCGAGGTTCCTTCCTCTCTGTTCTCGGAAAATTCGATCCATCATCCTTTGATAGGTTGCGCCCGCATTTTTCAAACCGAAGGGCATCATGTTAAAGCAGAAGC
Organism: Platanthera guangdongensis; assembly: GCA_039583875.1. NCBI lineage: Eukaryota > Viridiplantae > Streptophyta > Magnoliopsida > Asparagales > Orchidaceae > Platanthera > Platanthera guangdongensis. The sequence continues at coordinate 94,822,603 of CM077157.1, read as the reverse complement.
ACCCATCCTCCGTGACGAAGGTGACGTCCTTAACGTCCGGAGGATGCATGCGTATTTGATGGTACCCAGAAAACGCGTCCAAGAAACTCATAAAAGGGAAACCGACGGCTGAGTCAACCAGCGCGTCGATTCGGGGCAGCGGATAACAATCCTTAGGGCATGCTTTATTCAAAAGAGAAAAGTCTACGCACATCCTCCACTTACCCTCCCCTTTTTGGACCATTACAACATTACTTACCCACCCCGGATACTTACAGGCGGACACAAACCCCGCCTTAAGCAATTTCTCCACTTCCTCTCTGATAGGCCCGGCCATCTTTGAGGCGATGGCCCTCTTCTTTTGTTGTATGGGGCGGGTGTTGGGGTCTAGATTGAGGCGGTGACAGGCGACGTCTGCATCGACCCCCGGCATGTCCGCGGCGCTCCACGCGAAGACGTCAATGTTGTCTTGTACGCAGGTCCTGACCTTCTCCCGGTCCTCTGGGTTGAGCTCGCCACTGATTTTTATCCTTTCTACTCGGCCTTCCTTGGTGCGTATTTCTACCTCCAGGACCTCCACCGCAGCTTTCAGCCTGGATGGTTCCTCCTCCTCTTCCTGTTCTGCCTGCTTACCCTGCTGCTGGACTTTGTCTTCTATGTTGGCCATCATTCCCTCTTCCCCCGGCTGCTCTGCCTCCCACCTGCTCGCACCCTCTTTCCCTTGCTCAGAGGCTCTTCTCTTTCCTGGACGGGTCCCCTCTCCGAGCGATCCGCCCACCTCTTCCGTCTTCCTTTTCCCCTTCCTCCCTTCCTCTTCTCTTTGATCTACTTCCCCTTCTGCTTCCGTCTCTCCTCCCTCACCTTCAGCTCTTCCCCTCTCCCTTTCCTCTTCCATCCTCGTCTCCCCGAAGTTCTCTCCCGCCATCGCTGGCTCCCCCGCAATGCCTCCAACCGCTACTCCTCCCTCTCCACTAGCACTCTCCTCCTCTCTTTCTTCTTCGCCTCCCTGCTCTTGTTGCAATCGCTCCATCCTCCTTTCCAACTCCTCTGCGTCCCCCTGCCAGGAGATTGTGTTTACCGCTGTCACGTAGCATTCCCTTGCTGCCTTCGGATCTCCTCGTACCCTGATTTGAGTGCCTCCAGAATTCAGCTTCAAGCATTGGTGAAACGACGACGGAACGCATCTGAAAGCGCTGATCAAGGGGCGCCCAAAGATAGCGTTGTAGCTACTAGGGGCGTCCACTATGACAAAACGGCAGTTTCGGGATAGTCCTCCCAGAGTTACTTGAAGTCCTACACCCCCCTCAACCTCTTTCCTTTCTCCTGAGAATCCAAACAATGGTCCATCCGCTGCCAGTACCCTCCGTGCCTCTACCCTCATTGCATTGAATGCCTTCTTAAAAATCACGTTCACCGAGCTTCCATTGTCGACCAGGATCCGCGACACCGTGAAGTTCTCGATGGCGGTCCGTATCACCAACGCGTCACAAAAGGGGTCCTCATGGTCGGGCATGTCTCTTCTTGAAAACGTGATCTTTTCATCGGGAGGAGGGGATTGTGACGTCGAGGCGACACTTCGGCGGTACATAGTGTGAAGGCTCGCCCTTCGGGCCGCCTCTATTCCCACTCCCCCATTGATCACCCCCACCAGCCCACGATCCCCTTCATCCGCGCGGTCCACACACCGATCCTCTTCCCCTGTGACTGTTACTTCCTCTATCCGTACCGGCCTTGGTTGTTCCCCAGCTCCCCGAGTCCTCCTTAACTCCAAGAAATCCGGGCAGGTAGCCGTTGCGTGACCTTCCTCCTCGTGGAAGTCACAGTAGGGCAACGCCACCCCCCCCTCCGGTCTCCCTTCCTGAGGGTCCCTCCTTCTTCCTGCTCCTGCTCCTCTTCCTCTTGTCCGGCCCCTTCCTCTACCTCGGCCGATGGCCATGGCCTGCTGCGGAGGAGGTAGGGGCGGTCTGTGACCGTACCCCCACCCCATCTGATTGAACCTCCCCGATCCTCCTTGTTGATTTCTTCCTACTTGGGGAAATCCTCTTCCTTGCCCGGGGGCCGTCCCCCCCTGCTGCCTCCATCCCAGCTCTGGATACGCCGGCGCCCTCGGCTCGTCTCTTCTCCTCGCTTCCTGCTGCCTCCCCCCTGTCTCCTTCGACTCTATCTCGGTAAGCCTCGCCAACTTTTTCGCAAAAGTTGGGTTCGCTGCCTCCATCGCTATTTCCTTGGCCGCCTTCTCCATCAAGCCCTCAAAGGAGAGCGGAGCCTTCCGAGTGAGGCTCATCTTGAAGAATCCTTCCCGCAGTCCCACTGTGAAAGCCATCTGGAGGGCGAAGCCCGGTACCTCCTGTATATCCAGAATCTCCTCTTGGAACCTATCCACGTACTGGGCCAGGGATTCATCCGCCTTCTGTTTGATCAAAAAGATCGATTCCGGGTTCTTCTTCCTCTTCTTAGATGTGGAGAATCGAAGTTGGAAACTTCTACTCAAGTCCTCAAAACAATATATCGAGCCTGCCGGGAGTTGATGGAACCAGTCCCTAGCTTTGTCTTTCAGAGTGATCGCGAAGAGGCGACACTTAAACGCGTCCGTCATGGGCCTGATTGAGACAGCGTCTTCGAACCACTGCAGATGATGGAGTGGATCATCCTTCCCTACATAGTAATTCATCTCGGGCTCTCTGAAGCCCTCCGGGACCGGAGCAGACAGGACTAGCTCGCAGAAGGGGGATCCTCGCGCCGCCGGTCTCGCCACCTCTACTCGCGCGACGACCTCCCCTGGCGCGAAGGTACTCGCCGGACTTGGGAACAGCTCTCTTCCCGCCATGTCCCTCCCGGTCCCCTCCAGCATCACCTCCTTTCCCGGCCTTCTCCCCGGGGCGTCTTCTCCTACTCGCGCCGAGACGAGCTCCTCCTGAGTCGCGAGAGCTGGCACTGCGGGCAGTGGAGTTGAACAGTCTCCCTGCCGCGAGATCCCTTGCAATAGATCCATGATCCCCTTGATCGAGGCCAGGAACTCCGTTCTCCCTACATATCCCCCCTGATTATCTGACTCCCCTCCTTCTCCTTCTCCATGATCTCCCGCCATGTTGGTTGCTCAAGGTTCTTCTCTGAGGGCTGCGCTCCACGCTCACCGCACCAAAAATGTTGGAGCCAGCTTTCTGGTCCCTCCTAGAGTTCGAAGCAGAATGCAACCCACACGTACTCTCCTTGCGCTACCGTCCTGACGAGAGTCAGCGACCTGGAAACAGACCGAGGAGACTCAACTCGGAGGTCCCACCTCTTTCCCGGAAGAACTGTTAGTCTTCCCCTCCCTAGCCAGTGTTGAGCTAGGTGCCTGAGAGGGAAAAAGTGGGAAGGTTCAACAACCCTTTCTCAGGCACCTTATCGGTCTATTTATAGGTTTCCGAGTCTGCTCTGCAAATATCACTTTCCAACCTTCTCAAAATGACCAAAACACCCTGGACCGGGTCTGCTAATAGCCCAACTCCGCTGTTCTGGGGGGCTATACGCAGGCCTCCAGGGGTAAAAATGTAAAACTATCTGGGGCCCAAAGGTAAAAATTCCCCTTACGGGTCAAAATAGGTAAAGAGCTGTTAGCCTCCTGCGGCGAGTGGGGGAGGTGTTGCTGGGCGAGACGGCCGCCAAGCCCGTCTCGCCGTCTTTCCGTCGTGCGAGCTCTCTCGCCTTCTAAGGTGACTCCGCCCACCTAGAAGGTCTCGCCTATTCTAGAGGAACCCCCGTCTCGCCTCCTGTAGGTGGGCATCCTGCTCTCGCCAGTCCTTTCTTCGCCTGCTGGATCGTTTCTCGCGAGCCCCAGGTTGTACAAATATATTTTTTTTTTGTTTTTGTTTGTTTTTTTGTTTTTGTTTTAAAAGTTTTTGGAGTTTTTGGAAAAAAGAAAGAAAAAGAAAATGAATTTTTTTTTGGATTTTCATTTTAATTTTTTTGTTTTTTTTTTCTCATTTTAAGATTTTTTTTGTTTCTGTTTTGTTGTTATATGTATTTTTTTTGTATTTTTGAAATGCAGAAAAATTGAAGTGCAGAAAGTAAAGCACGAAAATACCCCCATACTTAAGGACAACAATGTCCCCAATGTTGTAACGTAAGTATGCGGAACAAAAATTAAATAAAATGCGGTATGTACAAAAGTAAAGAGGGGGGGGGGTAGGGGTAGAAACGTCCCTGATGCGCGTTCGGGGAAGTCCATTAGAAACCCTGCAGTTATTAGAAAAAGCAGCAAAGAAAATAAGGAAAGAGCGAAAACGATAAGCGAGGGGTGCCTCCCAGGAGCGCTTTGTTTATAGTCGTGCAGCTTGACTATTTTGGCGGTTTTATAATGTGGAGGAAAGTTATGGTTTCTTTAAAACCAATCACTGGAGCGCCTGCTATATAAGACTTTAACCGATGACCGTTTACTTTAAACGAACCTTTTTCCGGGTGGGAGACGAGTACGGTCCCATATGGAAAAACTTCTTCAACTAGGAAGGGACCAGACCATCTAGATTTTAGTTTACCCGGAAAAAGCCTAAGACGTGAATTGTAAAGAAGGACAAGATCGCCCGGAGAAAATAATTTTTGAGACTTGATTTTTCGATCGTGATATAACTTAGAACGCTCCTTATAGAACTTATTGCTCTCGTAAGCGTTTGCACGCCATTCATCGAGCTCGTTTAGTTGCAGTTTTCTATTCTGAGCAGCTAAGTTGGAGTCGAGGTTTAAGAGTTTTAAAGCCCAAAGAGCGCGATGCTCTAATTCTAAGGGTAAATGACACGGTTTGCTGTAGACTAACCGGAACGGTGTACAACCAATTGCGGTTTTGTATGCCGTCTGATACGCCCACAACGCATCGTCGAGTTTAACGGACCAATCTTTCCTATTTAGTGAAACAGTTTTTTCTAAAATTCGTTTAATCTCTCGATTTACTACCTCAACTTGGCCACTTGTTTGAGGGTGGTAGGGGGTGGAAAGCTTGTGTGTGACTACGTATTTAGCTAACATCTTAGCCATAAGAGCGTTATAGAAATGCGTTCTCCTATCACTAACAATTGCGCGAGGCATACCAAAGCGAGAAAATAGTTTTTTAAGAAATGTAACGATGACTCGCGCATCGTTGGTGGGGAGAGCTTGCGCTTCCGCCCACCTTGATACGTAGTCGACCGCCACTAAAATATACATATTTTTGAAAGATTGAGGCAGGGGGGCAACAAAATCTATGCCCCATAAATCGAAGACTTCGCACTCTAAAAACATGTTTTGGGGCATCTCGTCGCGATGAGAGATGTTACCCAACCGCTGACATCTATCGCATGTGCGCACAAAATTATTCGCGTCTTTGAAGAGAGTGGGCCAAAAGTAGCCCGCCTCAAGCGCCTTCCGAGCGGTCCGGTTTGATTGATAATGCCCACCGGCTGGACCCTCATGGCAGTGCTTAAGAATTTGCAAGCACACCACACCCACAATGCATCTTCGGACCGCTTGGTCCGCGCAGATACGAAAAAGAAATGGGTCCTCCCAAAAGAAATTTTCAAGTCAGAAAAGAATTTCTTCTTTTGATGACTTGAAAAATCTTGTGGAAGCACCCACGCTACTAAGTAATTTGCAAAATCTGTGAACCAAGGCGAAGATGATGAAGAATGATGATTGGAAAGGAGGCGTTCCTCGTGGAATCTGTCATTTATTTCAGATTCGACGAGCGCTTCCGCACCCGGATTTTCTAAACGGGAGAGGTGGTCTGCCGCTAGATTTTCTGCTCCCCGCTTATCACGGATCTCCAAATCAAACTCTTGTAGGAGGAGAATCCATCGAAGAAGGCGGGGCTTCGCATCAATTTTAGCTAATAAATAAAAAAGGGCGGAGTGATCGGTAAAAACGATAACTTTAGATAGCGTTATATACGAGCGAAACATATCAAAAGCGAAGACGACGGCTAAGAGTTCCTTTTCCGTTGTCGTGTAATTTATTTGTGCGGAAGTGAGCGTCTTGCTAGCGTAATAAATTTGATGAAAATGTTTTTCTACGCGTTGGCCAAGAACGTCACCTAAGACAATATCACTAGCATCACACATAATTTCGAATGGAAGGGACCAATTAGGGGCCACTAAAATTGGTGAAGTGATAAGTTTTTATTTTATTAAATTAAAGGCGGACTCGCATTCGCTACTAAAGATGAAACGTGATTCCTTTTCCAAGAGGTGAGTAAGAGGCTTTTTTATTTTTGAAAAATCTTGAATAAAGCGTCGGTAAAAGCCCGCATGGCCTATGAAACTCCTAATAGATTTTACGTTTGTTGGTTGTTGAAGTTTTTCTATGATTTCTATCTTGGCCTTATCCACCTCTATCCCCTTGGACGAAATCATATGGCCGAGGACCAAACCTCCTCGAACCATAAAGTTACATTTTCCCAATTTAATAAAAGGCTTGTGTCCTCGCACCGTTGAAGGACACGATCTAAATTGTGAACGAAATCGGGAAAAGAGCGTCCAAAAACAGAAAAGTCATCCATAAAGACTTCCATAATGTCTTCTACTAGCTCGCCAAAGATCGCTAGCATACATCTTTGGAATGTAGCCGGCGCATTGTAGAGTCCAAATGGAATTCTTCGATATGCGAAGGTGCCAACGGGCAAGTAAAAGTTGTTTTCTCTTGATCATCGGGGGAAATGGGGATTTGGAAAAACCCCGATAAACCATCAAGAAAACAATAATATGGATGACCGGATAAACACTCTAAAATCTGGTCCAGAAAAGGCATAAGGAAATGGTCCTTACGGGTGGCATCATTAAGTTTTCTATAATCGATGCACACTCGCCAACCCGTAAGAGTATGAGTTGGGACGAGCTCGTTATGCTCATTCGCCACTACAGTTAGACCGCCCTTCTTGGGCACGACATGCATGGGACTAACCCATGCACTGTCCGAAATAGGGTAGATAATCCCCGCATCTAATAACTTAATAATTTCGGCTTTAACGACGTCTTTCATGTTTGGGTTAAGACGACGCTGCGGCTGAATCGTTTTGCGACAATTATCGTTAAGAAAAATCTTATGGGTGCAAAAGGAGGGGCTAATCCCCTTTAAGTCAGATATTTGCCACGCAATTGCGTGGTGATGTTTAAATAAAACTTCCAATAAATCGGAAGTCTCCGAATCACTCAAGTCCGAAGAAATAATAACGGGAAGCGTATCGCCTTTTCCAAAAAATGCATATTTGAGCGTTGCGGGTGAGGGTTTGAGGTCTAGGATGGGCGGTTCTTCTAGGGAGGTTTTAATGCCTATGTTTTTCTTACCAATTGGTTCGAAAGGCAAGTCTAAAGAGGTATCCTCATCACATTTAAAATTTTCGAGCGCATAAATATTGTCGTTTAAAAACACGGATTTGAAAATGGGAGAAGAACGATCTCCAAAAAAGGTATCTAAAGAATAGCAGAAATCATCGCTCGATGACAAATTGTCCATCGAGGGATTAATAGAGAAAGTAACTTGGTCATCTCCTACCTGGAGGAGAAGACCACCATTACTAACATCTATTAGTGTGCGGGAGGTGGCGAGAAAAGGGCGACCGAGTATTATTGGAACCTCGGCGTCCTCCTCGATGTCTAAGATGATGAAGTCTATCGGAAAGGTAAACTTGTCTACTCAGACAAGGACGTCCTCCATGACCCCGATAGGGAACTTAACCGAGCGATCCGCTAATTGGATGCGCATATTCGAAGGACTAGGAGTACCCAAACCTAAACACAAAAAGAGCAAGAACGACATCAGATTAATGTTGTCGCCTAAATAAGCTAAGATGTACTTTACTAATATATCGCCAAAAAGGCACGGGATGGAAAACCGTCCCGGGTCGTTTTGTTTTGTGGGCAATTTATTAGTAAGGGCTGCCGAGCAGACGACGTTGAGAGATACATGCAAAATATCCTCTAATTTACGTTTATTGGAAAGTAAATCTTTTAAAAATTTCGCATATTTGGGCATTTGCGAGATAGCCTCGTAAAAAGGAACATTAATGTGAATTTGTTTTAATAATAAAATAAATTTTTCATATTGCGCATCCTTACGCTCGTTATCTAACTTATGCGGATATGGAAGGGCCTTGTATAAAATATTTTTTTCTTTTAAAATCGGTAAAGGCGGCGTAATCGAAGAAAGGGGAAGAGGGGTCGGAGGTGGAATATGTACCTGAGGGTCGGTCCATTTTGGATCGACCACCTCCTTTCCGCTATGGAGGGTTATAGCATTGGCGTTCTCCCGCGGATTTGGCTCCGTGCTTCCCGGCAGTGCCTCGAGCGCGCGCTCGGACATCATCCTCGCCAGTTGTCCAACCTGTTGTTCGAGAGTTTTTAGCGATCCGGTGATGTTCCGGATATTTGACTCGTTGGACGCAATATACTTAGAAAAAGTTACCTCCATCGGGGAGGGTTTTGGAAGAGGAGGAGGCGGCAGAAATCCGAGCGCATAAGAAATAAGGGGACACTGAGCATTGTTCGGGTTGCTCCAAGAGAAATTGGGGTGATTCCTCCAACCCGGATTATAGTTATTACTATAAGGGTTGTTGTTGGGGTTGAAGGAAGGATGACCCTAATTTCTCATGAAATCCACAAACTCTTCGGCTACGCAGACGTTAGGGGGAATAAAATAAGGCAGAGTGGAGGAGGCAGTAGACATCTCCGCCACCTGCTTTGTTAACCTTTCAACTTGAAGGGTTAAGAGAGCAGTGACATCCACTTCAAAAAGACCAGCCACTGGCTTTGGGCGTCCCCACGGGACGTTCCATTGATAGGTGTTCATAGCCATCACTTGGAATAAAGCCTGGGCGGCCTCGGGGGTTTTGTTGTTTAGTGTGCCCCCGGCAGCCGCGTCAATCATTTAACGCGTCTAAAAATTAAGCCCATTATAAAAAATTTGTACTTGCAACCATGTTGGCAGCGCATGGTGCGGGCACCGGCGGAGGAATTCCTTAAATCGTTCCCAAGCCTCGTATAGAGACTCAGGATCGTTTTGCACAAACGAAGAAATGTCCGCCCGCAACTTTGTAGTTTTTGCGGGCGGAAAGTACTTCGTTAGGAACCGCTCCGTCAACTCAGCCCACGTGGTGATAGATCCTCGCGGGAGGGCATTCAACTACGCCTTGGCTTTAGACTTAAGGGAAAAAGGAAATAAGCGCAAGCGAATGACGTCATCAGTGACTCCATTAATCTTGAAGGTGTCGCATATTTCCAAAAAGTTGGACAAGTGGACATTCGGGTTCTCTTCCGGCAGTCCATCGAACTGCACGACGTTTTGGACCATTTGAATGACACTCGATTTTATTTCAAAATTATTATTCGCCATCGCAGGGCGAACAATACTAGACCCAGTATCGTCCAAGTTAGGCCGGGCATAATAAGACATAGTACGCTCGGCCGCCGGGGCAGGGTTAGGGGCGGCCATAAGTACAACAGAGGGTTCTCCGATAGATTCTTCGGGGTCTAAAGAAGGAATTCAGCATTGAGATCGAATACGCGCAATGGAGCGTTCGATCTCAGGGTCGAAGTCAAAATCTTCAGACTCGGAGGGTTGTCCACAGGTCATATACCCAAAGAGAAAAAAATAAAACAAAATAAAGTCTTTTTTTTATCTTGTTTAAAATAAAGTTTTTAGTTTTTTTTTTAGTTTATAGAAAATAAGTAAAAGTAATAGACTCCGGAAATCTAAATAGCAACTCGAAGAGTTCCCCGACAACAGCGCCAAAAACTTAATGCGCCCGCGAACATACTCTTATTGTGGTTGGTTCGGTGAGTCGATCGCCGCGGGCGTGCTAGATGAGGCAAGTGCACCTATCGCAAGTAGTACTCGATATTCGAGGAATACCGAGGTCGTATTATTCTCGTGGTCGTGTTGACTATTCTTACTCCTCCGGGAGGACTATTATTTTACTGAAAATAAGGTCGATATTTTAATTAAGTAATGACGGAAAAATTAAAAGAGCGAAAAAACGATTTAGAGAAATTCGATGAAGGGTTAACGCCCGGCATCGAATCAGATTAATACTAAAATAATTTTTAATAATTAGAGGACTTAGTTTTCAAATTAATAAAAGGCAACCTGGCCGTGGAGGTTCCACAAATGTGAGCTCACCTAGCTATAAGGATATCGCTCACCTAAACGTTAAGACTATTCGACCGAACGTTAGTCCGACGAAGGATTCCTCTTAACGCCTGTTTTATGCTAGGAACCTCGCTGTTGGGTGGGGAACCCAATCCGGAAGAATTACGCTTGTCCTCTCTCGAGGGTATGCACGCAACTCTCTTTACCCAGGGGTGATCTATCCATATGCATGACCTCTCGGCTAGCCAGTGTATGGATATCGGAAATAGGGCTCACATATCGATTTGTAGTACTACGCGTCGTTAACCCGGGGTAAACCTTAAGTCCTTAAATTATAGTGAAAATAAAGAGCTTTAATTATTACAAATCATTTTAAATGTCCCAATGCTCTTCGATGTCGAGGCTAATAGCGATTAGCCACACATCGGTATGGGGACGGCTTTATAATTTAATTAGGCGCGAGTTCGAAATTAAACGCTAAATGATTATAAGAAGAGGACATAAAAAACAACAAACATTTAGAAAGCTAAAAAGTTAGCTAAAACAAGAACTCACGCACACTCCAAATTATAAATAAAACCGAAACTAAGTTACAAAAAAGGAAAATTACAAGTCCTACTCAAACGAGTAGGCGGGAAATAAAGGGCACGACATTTAACTCTTAATGAGTAGGCGGAAATAAATACAATTACAAGTCCTAATAAAATAATTATATAAAAATAAAAGACCAGACATTTAACTCAAATGAGCAGTCGGTAAACAAAATCCGGCTAAAAAATTAAAACTATAACTTTTTCATTCTTAAGAATTCATAAAAGTGATAAAAAAAGTGAAGAGAAAATGAAAATAACAAAAAAAAGTTTTACAATCCTAAAAAAATACTCAGTAAAAAGGAACAAAATCACTTTTAAAATCTCTTTTATAAATACATAAGAATGAAAACATAAGTCTCTTAAGAAAAGGACATGGTGAAAAAGAGGAAAACTTATCATACCTAATCATGAGGACAAGTTAAAAACATGAATAATAAAAGGTTACACTCATACACACACACACACACTTTTCATAAAGAGAAAAACAAAGGAGAAACTAAGGATAAAATGAGAAGAAAAGTGGGCACATGAGTTCATTCCAAAGCCATTTAAGAAGAGAAAAACTAACATTTTTATTGATTAAAGAAGACTATTACAAAGCTATTACAAAGCTAAAGCTAAAGCAAAAAACAAACATGAAAGAAAAGGGGGGAGAAATCTCCTTACATAGCAAGGGAATCCACGGATGCAGCCCACAAAACACTCTAAAGTGGCTCAAAAATGTGAACCCTTGCTCATTATAGAAGTGGGGTATTTATAGGAAAAAAGCTAAGTATACGCCCTCCGACACGGGCGTGTCGGGGGGCGTGTCACTACGATTTGCAAAGGCGGCCGACGATTTGATGGCAAAGTTGACTTCGGGCTGGACACGTGTCGGTCTCGCGTTGGTCACACCCCTGGTCACGGGCGTGACGGTGGGCGTGTCGGCGAGGTAGTACTGGGCCCGGGTTGCGCTGAAAGTCACTGCGTGGGTCTTGTCGAGCCAGGTGGAATGGTAACGCCCCAGGTCATGGGCGTGACTCTGGGCATGTCGGTTGGTGTCGACACTCGACAATCGTCGAGCGAAAAGTGTCGAGTTGAAATCGGCGAGCTGAGTTTGAGTCACGCCCTAGGTCACGGGCGTGACTCAGGGCGTGTCGCGGGTTCGACGATCGTTGAACTGAATTCGTTGAGTGGAGTGGACACGAGCTTCTGTCACGCCCCGTGTCGGGTAACACGGGCGTGATGCCAGGCGTTTCAAGCTTTTTACTTCAGAAATTTACAACTTCACGGGATTTTGAGCTGTCACGCCCTGGTCACGGGCATGATTAAAATAACACGGGCGTGTACTGCCCAATTTTGGCAGATTTTTATTTTTTCCTGAAAAATAAAATAAAACAAGTTAGTAGTAAATTTACAAGAATATGAGCATTTTATTGAACAAAAATAAGTAAAAATGACGAAAATAAATGAAAATGACTAAATTAATGTGCACAAAAATACGTATATTTACAATTCATCAGGGGTGTTAGGTTGGGTCACACGAGCAGTAGGCTCGGGGGTTTAGATGATGGGCAGGTTGGTCCGGTGAGCTTAGGCTCGGTTGTTGATTATGACGGACGGGTTGTTCCGGTGAGCTTTGGCTAGTAGGTTAATTGAGACATATGGGATGGTCCGGGGAGCTTTGGCTTGGTAGTTGATACATAAGTTTGCATGTGCATAAAGTATAAGGTGGTGGGTCTTCGGTATTGGAGGGTCGATGCACCGACGCCAATACGTTGACTCGGCAAGTGTGGTTTTGCACTTTGCCAAGTTAAGTCCAGTGGACTTGCCGGTAAAGAGTACGCAGGAGCACGGCTTAGTGCACCAGTGTCGAGGCGTACGATTGGTCTGACTGGTAGTGCAATTACCGGTTTAGAGGTAGGCGAGGCCCAATCCACCACTTCCGTCTGCCACTACGGAGGTATCCTGGGAGGTTAGGATCCAGAAAGAGGGAACTAAAGGTCTGTGTGCACAAAGTCGAGTTGGTGTGTTACACTTGCATGTTCAGATCATGGCATACTTGCATGTCATAGCATTATCATTGCATATAACCATGACACCTATTGTATAAAGTTGTATGGGACGCTTTATACAATTGGCCCTGCAAAACGACCCCTTAGATTATAAGCTTGCGCGAGCGTGCTTATAAGTTAAGGTTATTATTCCTTTAATATATACACGCTTGCTAGAAAACTGACACCCTATCATATAAATTGGTATGAGACTCTTTATACGATAGGATCCATGCAAAAGATCACTTAGCTTATGTGTTTTCATATAAGTTAAGGTTACTTATTTCTTGTTTAGTTTTTCATACGTTTATTACTTCCATATATATTTATAGAACTATTAGATTAGTTCCGCCGTCACCTGTTTCTTATTCATTCTCCACCCTCACTACCTCTCCTTTCCCCCTCCCCGCTCGATGCCTAGGAGCCATGGGGGAAGGGGTGGGGGATGATAGAACTTTGTCTTTTACCCTAACGATTTTTGAACCATATCATTTTAGGGGACCGTGGAGCCCTGCATGGAGGAGCAACCCCGGAGGTCGGCATGCTTGGAGATGGAACAGTCTAGCACCGGAGTTCAGACAGCTGGGGCTGTGAGTCCCGATCATTAGTTGATGTTTAGTTTTGCTTCCGCGCTGAGTGATCTGTAGTGAGGATATTGATGTACCAGGCATGAGCCATATTTTTCAGTACCTTTATCATTATTTCTGTGGACTCTCCCTTCGTGGAGATTATTTACTATATATGTGATTTCTGTGGACATGTTTCATTTACTCTTGTTGAAAATTATGAAGTGAAAGTAGGTGAATGCAGGAGTTGGGCAACCTATCCGCATGGACTACGCAGATAGGGTTAGCGGACAGCCAGGTCGGCAGGGCTATTGATGACGGCTTGTTTTGTTGCGTCCTGGGCAGTCTATTCGCGCGGACTATGCGAACAGCAGCGGCCGTTTTCCAGGCCAGCTTATGATCCGCCAGCAGTTGGATCCTAGAATGTAACCGGGTGGATAGTAACTCTATCCGCGGAGTCCGGCAAGAAGCGGACTGGAGGACTAGAGATCGTCAGGCCGGCTTGGCAGAAGCCTTGGTCTTTCTTAGGTGAAGCGGCAAGTGCAAGCTGCAGAGATCGCCAGTCAGTGCGGACAGGTGCTGGAGTTCGCCGGTGCTGGCGAACTATTTCTATTATCCGCCAGTAAGTGCGGACTGGCCTTTGTGGCTAGTGGTGTGGACTTGGTTGGTTCTGAACCAAGTCTGGGTTTGGCTCAGTTCGGGGAGATCGCGCAGTAGAGCACGGATTGCTTCTCAGTCCGCCGAGCTCGAAAGAAGTGTTGTGTGCCTTTATTGCAAGCTTGGTGAAAGCAGACTGGATATTGTGTCCGCAACTATGTGCGGACTGGAGCTAGGTCCACTGAGTCATATAACTTCCTTGTTGGTGAGGCTGTGGACTCCGGATATGCGGACTGGAGCAGTCTGCGGGGATATGCGGACTGGAGCAGTCTTCGGGAAATGCGGTCTGGAGGTATCCTCAGTATAAGCAGACTAGAGCTGTGTAAGACCCCCTTTTTTTTTTCTTTTTCGACACTGGGGTCTTAGGACCAGAACCGCCGTTTTGCGGTGACTCCTTCACGCCCTGAAGGGTCATCACCACAAAGCGCCGATTCTGCCGGCCAATTCGATCACAGAAAAGTAGCATAATGAAGTAAAATGGAAACTATCTGTCCACAGAGAATCACATGACATAACAAATATAACTCCATAAAGGGAGTGTCCACAGAAAATAACATCAGAGTAGCAAAAACGGGCTTATGCCCGGTACATCATAACCTCACTACAAGATCTCTCATGTAGAAACAAAAGTAGAAAACTACTCAAGGTCGAGACTCACGGTCCCGGCTGTATGAACTCCGGAGCTAGACTTCCCCACCTCCAAGCGCACCGGTCTCTGGGGCTGCTCCTCCATGCTGGTCTCCACGATCCCCTAAATGTTGCGGTTCAAAAACCGTTAGTCTAAAAGACTAAGTCCTATCATCCACCGCCCCTTCCCCCACGGCTCCTAGGCACCGAGCGGAGAGGAAGAAAGGGGAGGACTTGATGGTGAAGAATAATCAAAAAGCAGATGACAGCGAACCTATACTAGCAATTTTATATCATGTATAGACATAAGCTGAAATATGAAATGTAACCTTCACTTATGTGAAAACACATAAGCCAAGGGGTCTTCTTCAAGGCTCCCATTGTATAAAAAGTCTCATACCAATTTATACGATGGGGTGTCGGTTATCAAACAGCAGTAAATATATATATCCAAATTTAACCTTAATTTATAAACTTGCCCACACAAGCTTATAGACCAAGGGGTCGTTTTGCAGGTCCTAGAGTATAGGCGTCCCATTCCACTTATACTTTAGGTGTCAAGGTTAAAGGAAACGATTATGCTATGACATGCAAGTGGGTATGATGGACATGCAAGTGCAACACACACACCCGACTCTGTGCACACAGACCTTTAGTTCCCCCTTTCTGGAGCCGTAACATCCCAGGATACCTCCGTAGTGGCAGACAGAAGCGGTGGGTTGGGCCTCGCCCACCTCTAAACCAGTAAAGCACTACCGGTCAGACCAATCGTACGCCTCAACGCTTGGTGCACTAAGCGGACTCCTGCGTACTCTTGCCGGCTGGCGCACCGGACTTCTGTTGGCGAAGTGCTAACCACACTTGCCGAGTCAACGTATTGGCGTCGGTGCATCGACCCTCCGATACCGAAGACCCACCACCTTAATTTCCTTTCCTGTTATGCACATGCAAATTAGCGTAATCAAGAACCGAGCCGAAGCTCCCCGGACCAACACGTTCGTCTCAAACAATCGAGCCGAAGCTCCCCGGACCCAAAGTCCGCCTTTTAACCATCCGAGCCGAAGCTCCCAGGTAACATCCGGTGCCCTCAGTGTTTGTGAAATGTGCAACCCTAATTACTAAGTTACTCTTTTCAGCTTGTTAAAACAGTTTACGTTAACCCAGGACTGCCCCCGGTATTCCCTGTGAAGGGCTCTCAAGGGGCACTAGGAACTGTGTTGGGATTACGCCCAGCGTTCCCTTTCGCAAGGTACTTATTTTATTATTGGTTGATTCTCTTACCCATTATTTTCTCATGTTCCGATAAGCTAATCCTAGGGTGATTTAACTCCACTCACCTCGGGGAGGACGATCTTTCGTCGGACCCGAGCGCCTCTAAACCCCAGACAAAATAACACCCTACTCACTTATCTTCCAAGATGCACCTAAATCTATTTATCCTTCCAGCAAACCAATCAAGACCCATCACATGTGCCCTAATTCATGTCCCAACTGCTTTTCTGCAGTATTACTAAATGCAGCCCACTTAAGCTATATGACCCGTAAAAAAGGGAAGTATGTCATATGATCATCCAATGCTCATATAAAAATTATTAGAAGTCCATATGGGCATATGCAGACTGAATCCACAATTTCCTAATTTTTATGATTTAAATACTAATTTATTTTAATAGCCAAAAGTTCCAAGGTTGAACAGGAAGTACAAGAATTAAGCAATATAAAGCTCCACTAAAATTATAATAAATGCAAGATGGGTAATCATCTAAAAATCCAGAAGCTCCAAATTTTCCAGCAAGATTTTAGCCCTTAAATAGTATTTCCAATTTATTCCAAATTAATTCATAAAAAGGGGATGTACAATGAAAATACTTCCAACAATTCAGAGAAAATTCCAGGATGATGGTAAGGGCATATAAAACCTCTATGTAAACTTTCATAATTTGTTTGAAAGAATTATTGCCCAAATTAATTAATTATCCTATTCTCAAAAATATGGCCTTGTAAAGAAAGTTCTGAAAACAGACCTCTAAAAATTATAAATAAATTTATACAAGTACTTTTTGACCTAAATACCTCAAAACCTAAGCCTCATGATTTTTAAACAGATATATCAAGCATAATGAATTTTCCTTACCAAAGCCCCTTTCTGAAATTAATGAAGGAAGTACCAAATAAAGTTAATTAAAAATTGTGATAAAATTCAGAGATGATCAACTAGAACTATAATAACCTCTGACCAAGTTTCATCATATTTTAAAGCACATAACATCCATAATAAAATCAAACGTCATTTTGGGCCTTTTGGTAATTAACAAATGAAATACTACAAAATATGATCAAAATTCCTCAAGTAAATTATCAGAGATTTCAAATACCCTAATCCCCTCACTACCCAAATTTGGTTAAGTTTCAAGATGTTTAGCTAACCTAACCCTACACTATAAGTTTTAGGACCTAAGCTAGGGTTAGGGTTTTGGGGGCCCTACCATTTTCAAAATTTGCTAATATTTTTACCAGAGGGTTTTATATATCCTAGAAACCTCCTTGCAAAATTTGGTGTTCATCCAAGGTGTTTAGGACTCATGCCCTTCACAAGGCCAAAGGGTCCCTCCTTAGGGTTTGACCTAGGAACTTAGGGCAAATCTATTCCTCTCTATCCCATATTCCATGGGGAGGTGATAAGTGTCATAACCTCTCTATCCCAAATTAATTAATTATCCTATTCTCAAAAATATGGCCTTGTAAAGAAAGTTCTGAAAACAGACCTCTAAAAATTATAAATAAATTTATACAAGTACTTTTTGACCTAAATACCTCAAAACCTAAGCCTCATGATTTTTAAACAGATATATCAAGCATAATGAATTTTCCTTACCAAAGCCCCTTTCTGAAATTAATGAAGGAAGTACCAAATAAAGTTAATTGAAAATTGTGATAAAATTCAGAGATGATCAACTAGAACTATAATAACCTCTGACCAAGTTTCATCATATTTTAAAGCACATAACATCCAATAATAAAATCAAACGTCATTTTGGGCCTTTGGTAATTAACAAATGAAGTACTACAAATATTGATCAAAATTCCTCAAGTAAATTATCAGAGATTTCAAATACCCTAATCCCCTCACTACCCAAATTTGGTTAAGTTTCAAGATGTTTAGCTAACCTAACCCTACACTATAAGTTTTAGGACCTAAGCTAGGGTTAGGGTTTTGGAGGCCCTACCATTTTCAAAATTTGCTAATATTTTTACCAGAGGGTTTTATATATCCTAGAAACCTCCTTGCAAAATTTGGTGTTCATCCAAGGTGTTTAGGACTCATGCCCTTCACAAGGCCAAAGGGTCCCTCCTTAGGGTTTGACCTAGGAACTTTGGGCAAATCTATTCCTCTCTATCCCATATTCCATGGGGAGGTGATAAGTGCCATAACAAGTCAGTGGCCCAAATTTCAGCCTCTTTTGAGGTGATTTGGTCACTCAAAATCAAAAGTGCACCTTTTGACCAAAATGCCCTTTTTAAGGTATAGTTAGGGTTGAGTCAAAACCTATTCAAAACACATACAAATCAAATGGAATTTTATACAGATACCTAAAATGAACCCAGGGACCACTACCCAAAATTTGGGATGGTTTGGAGATGTTTAGGACACCTATTTAATTTATTTATGGATTATTAAATTTTTATAAAAACTATAGAAATAGTTTCTCCAAAAATTCCCATTTTTGGACAGGCCCTAGGTATAGATAAGAATGATCCTCTGTACAAATTTCAGCCAATTGCGACAAGGGAAGAAGGGTGGGCATCCATTTGAATCTCAGGTCAGCCCTAGGTACAGGTCCCACCAAAATGGGTGCCCTGGTCCAACCACAGGGACAAATTGGTCCAAATCAATTTTGTATTACAGTAGACCCATAGGGATACAACGTTCATATTGACCGTTGTCCCACCAGGTGGGCCTAAGTATTTTTAATAATTAATGCAAAACAGCCCAGAAAACAGGACAAAAAATTCAGAAATCAAAATTAAATAAAAGAAATGATGCTGCACGAATCTTAAAGCAAATCGTGGGGCTCCTGGTCATCTTCTTCCTCCAGCCAAGGTCCATGATTGGCCGAACCTGGAGCTTATTCCAAGTGCATTTCCCGGCCACACGGCCACCTCCCTGGCCGGCCACCATCGCCACCACCTTCGTTGAGGTGGGGGCTATCGCCGGGCGGCGGCACGGCCGCCGTAGGGGTGGTTTCCGGCGAACCCGACCACCATTTTTTTTTGGAAAAACCATGAAAATGAAAATTTGGATCGGCTCAATTGAGTCTGATTCTTGTCCTAAACGATTCCTAAGATCTACCCACGGAAGAAGGAGTAGAGGAGGACCTTTAACCGAGCTTGTCGTCGAGTGTGGTGGCGGTGCGCCATGGCCGGTGGTGGAGCTTTCCGAAGCTTGCAACTTCACTACCAAACCACCCGGTTTCTTTAGGTGAAGGGTGGAACGATACCTCTTGGCCCAGGGAAGCTTTTAAAAGCATCAAATGGGTTGGGGGAGAGGGAGGGTCATGGCTTCAAATCCATTAATGGTCATGAATTGGAATTTCGGTTTTGGAGCAAACCCATGGAAATTCACCTCCCCTTTGTCCTAATTCATTTGGAAACTCTTCAAAACTGATAGGGGAGATGAATACTAATTAATTGGTGAAGAATGGAGGGGTGATTCACCTTCCCCACCATGAATGGCCTTCTCTTTCTTCCTTCTCTCTCTTCCCTATTGGAGGAATTGATTTCAGCCACCTTGAATGGCTGGCCATGGCTATTAAACTCCTTAAAATTGATGAGTGGGAATGTATTCAGCCTTTGGAATCAATTGGAGAGGCCCTTGATCTCCCTTGGCCATGAATGGCCTCTTTTCTCACTTTCTCTCTCCTCCATTAAAGAGAAAAATGGAGCTTTCTCTCTCCTACTCACCATGGCCGAATTTTAATCTCTCCTCCAGCCTATTGGCAGCCCACTAACTCATATTAATAATAAAATGAGGTTAGCCCAAGTGAGGGAAATGGGTTTGAGCTTGGGTTAGCCCATTTAGGCTAATTTGACCTAACACTAGAATAGAGTTGACCTTGGTCAACATGACCATTTGAGTTAACCCAAATGGGTCCTTGGTGACCCATTGGACTCCGTTGAGGTCTAGGAAGACTTGCGTAGGGTTGTTTGGGCATCTTGGGGGTCACATGTCCCTTGGTTAGGGCACTTTGACCATTTTAGGGCTAGAGTTGACTTGGGACAACATGACCAATTGGGTTGACCACTATGGGTCCTGGGTGACCCATTGGCTTCCCCTAGGGTCTAGGTAGGGTTATGTAGGGTTACCCTGCACTTTGGAGGTCACATACCCTTAGTAAGGGTACTTTGACCAGATTAGGGGCTTGAGTTGACTTGGGTCAACCTGGCCTCTAGGGCTGACCCCAATGTGTCTTTAGTGGCCCATTGACCTCACTTTAGGGTTAGGAGGGCATAGGTGGGGTCCTCTAGGCTAGGAGTAGGTCAATTGACCCTAAGTAGGCTAGTTTGACCCATTTAGGGCTAGGGTTGACCTTGGTCAACTGAGCTTCTTGGGTTGACCCTAATGGGTCCCTTTGGCTCTAATGGGCCTCCCAAAGTATTAGGGGTGTTGTGGTAGGGTCTTGGGGTTAGGGTGTGGCCCATGGTCATCCTAAACCATGCTTAGAGTTCTACTATTTGCAGACCATGATGATCTTCCACATTCTGTCCCCTATCTCTTGGCCCATTTCTGGCTTCCTAGGGTTTTATCATGACCTAGTGCTGGCCACAACCACTCTTAGGGGTCTAGTTGGAAATGGGATGTTACAAATCCCAATAAACAAAACAAAGATTTCGTCCCCGAAATCAAGGTTGGGCCTACGGGACTTACTACCGAAGAAAAGAGCCTTGTAACATCCCATCATGACGCCTTGTTTGTTAAATTAGGTTTTACGGGAAAGCTTAGATCTATGACCATTACGCCCAATTGGCAAACCAAGATCCCAATAAACAAGGATAAGCCCCCAATAAGAGTGGTTTTGGCCTAAGACCCTTCAGGGCGTGTATGTTATTTTCTGTGGACACTCTCTGTGGACACTCTCTGTGGACAGATAGTTTCCATTTTACTTCATTATGCTACTTTTCTGTGATCGAATTGGCCGGCAGAATCGGCGCTTTATGGTGATGACCCTTCAGGGCGTGAAGGAGTCACCGCAAAACGGCGGTTCTGGGCTTAAGACCCCGGTGTCGAAAAAGAAAAAAAAAGGGGGTCTTACAAGTGGTATCAAAGCACCTCGATCGAAAAGTAGCTGTCCACAACCCTGGGTCACCCCCGCGCGGGTTTATTTTGGGGACAAACTAAGCAGCGGAAGCAGTGGTGTGCCCATACGGGGGGAATCACATGTAAATTGTCCACTTTCATTAGGCATTGAGTCGATTACCTACTAATGTAGTTCATTTTGCAGCCCCCAGCTCAGCCCACCCCACAAGGTGGAGCTCAGCAGACCCCAGATATTGCACCACCTCCCATGGTCCCCACACCTTTCCTCCAGTCAGACATGGGGCAGACCCTTACAGCTATCCTTGAGGCCTTCCGGGCTCAGCAGGCTCCAGCCCAGCAGCCAAACCCAGGGGCCAACTCGATGAGCACCTTCCGAGGACTCTCTCCCCCATCATACTTAGGGACAGAGTCGGCAGTACGGACAGAGGAGTGGCTGGATGTTATGTACGAGATGTTGACTGGGATACGATGCCCTTGGGAGGAGAGGGTGGCCCTGGTGGTATCTTTCTTGGAGTCCCATGCTAAGAGGTGGTCGAAGACGCTGTTGGACACGACTTTTGCTGATAGGGAGATTGCAGAAATCACTTGGGAAGAATTCAGGGCCACGCTGCTGGAGCACTTGGTTCCTCAGTCGGCCAGGGACGAGTTGGAGGAGCGGTTCTTGCAGCTGAGGCAGGGCACCAGGACGGTGGTGGAGTACCACCGAGAGTTCGATCATTTGGCCCGATATGCGGGCTCCTATCAGCTGGACGAAGCAGGTTACGTCAAGAGGTTTTATAAGGGCCTAAAAGAGGAGTTGAGGGAGGCCTTGATTTTTGTCTCTGACGGGCCCATCTCCCGGATTTTGGAGATGGAGAAGAGGATTGAGGCCGACTGGCACACCACTCGGGGCCAAAAATGGCAAGCGGAGGACCAGGGCAGGAGGGCCCGAAATAATCAGCGGCGAGGCACCATACCAGATGGGAGGAGGACAGAGGAGCAGCCTCGTCAGGAGGTGAGGCAGGAGCCGAGAGAGCAGGTCGTTTTGGCCCCTCAACCCCTCCGGATCCAGGAGATGCAGAGACCCCGGGGTATGGCGTATCCCCCGCCGGAGTGCTTCCATTGTCACCAGGTGGGACATCTCCGGAGAGACTGCCCTATGAGGGGGGCACCACCTCCAGCACCACGGGGTGGCCCACCGGCCCAGCATTTCGGAGGCCGAGGACGCGGCCGAGGACGTGGTTACCAGGGAGGCGACCGCAGGCAGAATGGGGAGCAGATTTATGCTTTGGACTTAGCACAGCCCCGGAACCGGACAGGGTTATTGCAGGTATGGGAGTAATCTTAATTTTGGATTTATTCTTTACTCATATTAAGTGTTGATAGAACTACTACACAAACTAGGTTAGAAAACCTTACACCAGAGTTTCTTTCAAAAATGATTTAGGAATGGTGATGGTGTGCGACAAGCCTGCCCATACCCTGTTCGACATGGGGGCATCGCACAACTTTGTGTCGGAGGATTTCGTCAAGGACCTGGATCGGATTCGATATTATACGGGATTACCCAGGAGGGTGCGTCTCCCCAATGGGATGGAGATCCAGTCCACAGAGAAGTGCCTCCTGGAGGTTACCATAGACAGGTTGACACTTGAGGCCCCGACGACGATCCTGAGAATGCCGGACTTCGACCTTGTCTTGGGCATGACATGGCTTGACGATACTTATGCAACATTCGAAGGTACTACACCGGTTTCCCGCGGCCTGCTTTCATCTATTCAGGCCGTTAAGGCTCACATGCAAGGAGACGAGGTATATCAGGTATTATTCGAGATGACTGAGGAGAAGGACCTGATTGCTAGCATTCCGGTGGTTCGTGACTACGCCGATATTTTTCCGGATAAGCTGCCAGGAATGCCTCCGCATAGGGAGAAGGACTTTCATATTCAGTTGGTACCAGGGGCTAAGCTGGTATCCAAGGCCCCTTATCGGATGGCCCCGAAGGAGTTGGCGGAGTTTCGGACACAGTTGCAGGAGCTGGTGGAAGCAGGATTTGTTAGGCCGAGCTCCTCATCATGGGGAGCTCCTGTCCTATTCGTGAAGAAGAAGGATGGCACTCTTCGCCTGTGCATTGACTATCGAGTACTAAACAGGCTGACCGTCCGAAATACCTATCCGCTCCCCAGGATAGACGAGTTATTCGATCAGTTGGAGGGAGCCCATTATTTTTCGAAGCTGGACTTGAGGTCAGGCTACTACCAGCTGCAGATCCAGGAGGAGGATATTCCGAAGACGGCCTTTAGTAGCCGATATGGATTGTATGAGTTCATCGTGATGCCCTTCGGGCTCACAAATGCTCCGTCGGCATTTATGAGCCTCATGAACCGGGTCTTCGAGGCTTATTTGGATGTGTTCGTCATAGTATTCATAGACGACATCCTTATCTATTCTAAGACGGAGGAGGAGCACACACGACATCTGACACTGACCTTGGAGAGACTGCGGGAGCATCGCCTTTATGCGAATTTCAGCAAGTGTCAGTTCTGGTTGAAGGAGGTGGCTTTCTTAGGCCACATTATCAGCGGAGCCGGGCTGGCGGTGGACCCGGCAAAGATTCAGGCAGTCAGGGATTGGCCGCCGCTGAAGACGGCCACGGACGTGCGGAGTTTCCTGGGACTTGCCGGTTATTACCGGAAGTTCGTAGAGGGATTCTCTCGAATCGCCCTCCCGCTCACATCCTTGACGAAGAAGGAGGTACCGTTCGTGTGGACCCCGCAGTGCCAGACAGCTCTCCAGGAGCTGAAGGATCGGCTAACCTCGGCTCCCATTCTTACTCTCCCCTCGGGGAGGGAGGGATTTCAGGTCTACACCGACGCATCATATCAAGGGATGGGAGCGGTGCTGATGCAGAACGGACACGTCATAGCTTATGCCTCCCGCCAGCTGAAGACCCATGAGAAGAACTATCCAGTGCATGACCTGGAGATGGGAGCAGTTGTATTCGCACTAAAGATATGGCGACACTACCTTTATGGAGTCCACTGTGATATATACTCCGATCATAAGAACCTTAAGTACGTGGACACGCAGAAGGAACTGAACATCAGGCAGAGGCGGTGGGTGGAGTTTCTATCTGAATATCAGTATGAGATGCACTACCACCCGGGGAAGGCGAACGTGGTAGCGGATGCACTGAGTAGGAGAGCCGCCACAGCAGGAGCAGAGCCTCAGTTGATGTCTATGGAGCCGCTGTAGAGACTAGAGGACATGCACATTACTCTGGTGTCGTCTGACGATCCTGAGCTCTATGAGGAGTACTTGGCCGCGATGGGCGTTACCGATGACATCAGAGATCGAGTCAGAGAAGGACAGAGGCAGGATGCCAAGTTAGAGCCCATCTTCAAAGCTCTGGAGACAGGCACTGCAGGAGATTACACACTGAGGGACGACCTGGTGTGCTTCAGAGGACGGGTGTATGTACCGGAGGGAGGCCAGATCCGGGAGGATATTATGACGGAGGCGCACTGCAGCCGGTATTCTGTACACCTGGGGATCACAAAGATGACGGCTGATTTGAAGAAGACGATGTTCTGGCCGGGCATGAAGAAGGATGTCTCTTACTTCGTGACCCATTGTGAGGCATGTCAGCTAGTGAAGGCGGAGTGCAGGAACCCCGCAGGATTATTGCAGCCACTCCCGGTGCCGGAGTGGAAGTTCGATGACATAGCCATGGACTTCATACATGGGCTTCCCCAGTCTCGGACAGGGAATGACTCGATCTGGGTAATCGTTGATCGATTGACCAAGGTGGCTCGATTTATACCAATAAGGAAGGACGATTCAGTGGGTGTACTGGTGCGGAAGTTTGTGGAGCAGTTCATTCGTTATCATGGCGTGCCCAGGACGATAGTATCAGATCGTGATGGGCGGTTTACATCCACGGAGTGGCGATCAGTCCAGGCTTACTTAGGCGCGCGATTGACCTTCAACACTGTATTTCATCCCCAGACAGACGGGCAGATAGAACGCATCAACCGGACGCTGGAGGACCTTTTGAGGCTATGCATCTTGGACCGCGGGGAACCGTGGGAGAAACTCTTACCCCTGGTCGAGTTCTCCTATAACAACAGCCACCAGTCCAGCATCAGGATGGCGCCTTACGAAGCCTTGTACGGGAGGAGATGCCGGACCCCGCTTTCCTGGGTTCAGAACGAAGATCCAAAGGTGTTGGGGTCAGAGTTTGTTGAAGACACCGAGGCACAGGTGAGGCTGATCAGAGACAGAATGCTAGAGGCGCAGAGCAGACAGGCTAAGTACTATGACGCCCGGCATCGGCAAGTGGAGTTCCAGGTGGGAGACCGGGTGTTTCTGAAGATCCGACCCATGCATGGAGTCTCGCGGGTGCGTGGTCGGAGGAAGAAGCTCAGCCCTAGGTACATGGGTCCTTACAGGATCCTGGAGCGGATCGGACCCCTAGCCTACCGGCTGGAGTTACCACCAGAGCTGGAAGCGCTGCACGACGTCTTCCATATTTCTTCGCTGAGGAGGGCTCTGCTACGCCCGGAAACAGCAGATTTTGACCCCCGAAGGGCCGGTAGCTTCAGACCGGTCAGTTCGTTTGGAGCCAGTGAGGATCGACGACCGAGGAGTACGGGTCTTGCGACGCAAGAAGGTCCCACTAGTCAAGGTCCTGTGGAGGAACCACGGCCAGGAGGAGCATACCTGGGAGCCACAGGACCTGATGCGACAAAGGTACCCAGAGCTATTCAGTCAGGTACACCTCTCAGACCCCTCAAGATGTTAATTTATTCTCCTGCTTTAATTTACTAAGGGCTGCTCTAGGCAGATAGAGGCTTATCTTTTGTTTATTGGGTGCTTATCCTTGTTTATTGGGATCTTGGTTTGCCAATTGGGCGTAATGGTCATAGATCTAAGCTTTCCCGTAAAACCTAATTTAACAAACAAGGCGTCATGATGGGATGTTACAAGGCTCTTTTCTTCGGTAGTAAGTCTCGTAGGCCCAACCTTGAATTCGGGGACGAAATCTTTGTTTTGTTTATTGGGATTTGTAACATCCCATTTCCAACTAGACCCCTAAGAGTGGTTTTGGCCATGACTAGGTCAAGACAAAACCCTAGGAAGCCAGAAATGGGCCAAGAGATAGGGGAAAGAATGTGGAAGATCATCATGATCTGCAAATAGTAGAACTCTAAGCATGGTTTAGGATGACCATGGGCCACACCCTAACCCCAAGACCCTACCACAACACCCCTAATACTTTGGGAGGCCCATTAGAGCCAAAGGGACCCATTAGGGTCAACCCAAGAAGCTCAGTTGACCAAGGTCAACCCTAGCCCTAAATGGGTCAAACTAGCCTACTTAGGGTCAATTGACCTACTCCTAGCCTAGAGGACCCCACCTATGCCCTCCTAACCCTAAAGTGAGGTCAATGGGCCACTAAGGACACATTGGGGTCAGCCCTAGAGGCCAGGTTGACCCAAGTCAACTCAAGCCCCTAATCTGGTCAAAGTACCCTTACTAAGGGTATGTGACCTCCAAAGTGCAGGGTAACCCTACATAACCCTACCTAGACCCTAGGGGAAGCCAATGGGTCACCCAGGACCCATAGTGGTCAACCCAATTGGTCATGTTACCCAAGTCAACTCTAGCCCTAAAATGGTCAAAGTGCCCTTACCAAGGGACATGTGACCCCCAAGATGCCCAAACAACCCTACACAAGTATTCCTAGACCTCAACGGAGTCCAATGGGTCACCAAGGACCCATTTGGGTTAACTCAAATGGTCATGTTGACCAAGGTCAACTCTATTCTAGTGTTAGGTCAAATTAGCCTAAATGGGCTAACCCAAGCTCAAACCCATTTCCCCCACTTGGGCTAACCTCATTTTATTATTAATATGAGTTAGTGGGCTGCCAATAGCTGGAGGAGAGATTAAAATTCGGCCATGGTGAGTAGGAGAGAGAAAGCTCCATTTTTCTCTTTAATGGAGGAGAGAGAAAGTGAGAAAAGAGGCCATTCATGGCCAAGGGAGATCAAGGGCCTCTCCAATTGATTCCAAAAGCTGAATACATTCCCCCTCATCAGTTTTAAGGAGTTTAATAGCCATGGCCAGCCATTCAAGGTGGCTGAAATCAATTCCTCCAATAGGGAAGAGAGAGAAAGAAGAAAGAGAAGGCCATTCATGGTGGGGAAGGTGAATCACCCCTCCATTCTTCACCAATTAATTAGTATTCATCTCCCCTATTAGTTTTGAGGAGTTTCCAAATGAATTGGGACAAAGGGGAGGTGAATTTCCATGGGTTTGCTCCAAAACCGAAATTCCAATTCATGACCATTAATGGATTTGAAGCCATGACCCTCCCTCTCCCCCAACCCATTTGATGCTTTTAAAAGCTTCCCTGGGGCAAGAGGTATCGTTTCCACCCTTCACCTAAAGAAACCGGGCGGTTTGGTAGTGAAGTTGCAAGCTTCGGAAAGCTCCACCACCGGCCATGGCGCACCGCCACCACACTCGACGACAAGCTCGGTTAAAGGTCCTCCTCTACTCCTTCTTCGTGGGTAGATCTTAGGAATCGTTTAGGACAAGAATCAGACTCAATTGAGTCTGATTCTTGTCCTAAACGATTCCTAAGATCTACCCACGGAAGAAGGAGTAGAGGAGGACCTTTAACCGAGCTTGTCGTCGAGTGTGGTGGCGGTGCGCCATGGCCGGTGGTGGAGCTTTCCGAAGCTTGCAACTTCACTACCAAACCGCCCGGTTTCTTTAGGTGAAGGGTGGAAACGATACCTCTTGCCCCAGGGAAGCTTTTAAAAGCATCAAATGGGTTGGGGGAGAGGGAGGGTCATGGCTTCAAATCCATTAATGGTCATGAATTGGAATTTCGGTTTTGGAGCAAACCCATGGAAATTCACCTCCCCTTTGTCCCAATTCATTTGGAAACTTCTCAAAACTGATAGGGGAGATGAATACTAATTAATTGGTGAAGAATGGAGGGGTGATTCACCTTCCCCACCATGAATGTCCTTCTCTTTCTTCTTTCTCTCTCTTCCCTATTGGAGGAATTGATTTCAGCCACCTTGAATGGCTGGCCATGGCTATTAAACTCCTTATAACTGATGAGGGGGAATGTATTCAGCCTTTGGAATCAATTGGAGAGGCTCTTGATCTCCCATGGCCATGAATGGCCTCTTTTCTCACTTTCTCTCTCCTCCATTAAAGAGAAAAATGGAGCTTTCTCTCTCCTACTCACCATGGCCGAATTTTAATCTCTCCTCCAGCCTATTGGCAGCCCACTAACTCATATTAATAATAAAATGAGGTTAGCCCAAGTGGGGGAAATGTGTTTGAGCTTGGGTTAGCCCATTTAGGCTAATTTGACCTAACACTAGAATAGAGTTGACCTTGGTCAACATGACCATTTGAGTTAACACAAATGGGTCCTTGGTGACCCATTGGACTCCCTTGAGGTCTAGGAAGACTTGCGTAGGGTTGTTTGGGCATCTTGGGGGTCACATGTCCCTTGGTAAGGGCACTTTGACCATTTTAGGGCTAGAGTTGACTTGGGTCAACATGACCAATTGGGTTGACCACTATGGGTCCTGGGTGACCCATTGGCTTCCCCTAGGGTGTAGGTAGGGTTATGTAGGGTTACCCTGCACTTTGGAGGTCACATACACTTAGTAAGGGTACTTTGACCAGATTAGGGGCTTGAGTTGACTTGGGTCAACCTGGCCTCTAGGGCTGACCCCAATGTGTCCTTAGTGGCCCATTGACCTCACTTTTGGGTTAGGAGGGCATAGGTGGGGTCCTCTAGGCTAGGAGTAGGTCAATTGACACTAAGTAGGCTAGTTTGACCCATTTAGGGCTAGGGTTGACCTTGGTCAACTGAGCTTCTTGGGTTGACCCTAATGGGTCCCTTTGGCTCTAATGGGCCTCCCAAAGTATTAGGGGTGTTGTGGTAGGGTCTTGGGGTTAGGGTGTGGCCCATGGTCATCCTAAACCATGCTTAGAGTTCTACTATTTGCAGACCATGATGATCTTCCACATTATGTCCCCTATCTCTTGGCCCATTTCTGGCTTCCTAGGGTTTTGTCATGACCTAGTCATGGCCAAAACTACTCTTAGGGGTCTAGTTGGAAATGGGATGTTACAAGCTGTGTCCGCTGAGTTCGGTAGTTGCCTTGGTGGCGAGGCTATGAGCTCAGGACAAGCGGATTGGATCTGTGTCCGTAGATAGCGGACAGCTGTTGTAGAGTCCAGATGTGGCAGTCTTGGCTTGGCCTTTGGCGACAAGACGGACTGCTGTTGCTGTCTGGCCTTGTGAAGCGTAAGCGGACTGGCTTTCCTGCACAGGCAGCGGCAGACTGGTGTGTATCTGTGGTTTTGCGAACATGTGTTCTTGCTGCAAGATGTGGCAGTGATCCTATCGGCTAGGGCGGTGATCACACTTCTCATCGTGCCTATAAATAGGACCCATGTCACATTAGGATGTATGTAAGAATGAATAGTAAGTGAGCCCATCACAGTTGTTGCCCACTGGATTTTATTGTCTGCGCGGTTTGATATAGTTGACCGGTTTGTGCTGTGCAGGTTGTGCGGATAGTGCTGGAAAGCCAGGACTTGGCTACGATTGCGGTCAGGGACAGTGCAGACTCTGTGGTTAAGCAATAAACAGTAAACAGCAGGTCGCGGATAGCGACTAGATGGTTTTCTCTTTGGCAACATGTTTCTGCGGTTCAATAAGTCACCTGCTTCAGGCGGACTGTTAAATTAGGCATCGCAGCTAGTGCGGTCTGGTGGATAGGCTACCTCGCGGTCAGGCAGCTTGCAGATCAATGGCTAGAGCTTAGCATTGGAATAACGGGCAGTACGCACGGCTTGGGTTGCGGTCTGGAAACATGGCGGATTGTGCGGACTCCATAGCAGTAGAATGATAGCTTGGTGTTTGAGTCCGCGCGGCTTGTATTGACTTGTCTTTATAATTGTCTCTACTCTCCCTGTGGTGGTTTTGGTGAATCATGTCTCGCCATGTATGTCTCGCCTTGTAAAGAATATTGTTGCTAATCAATAAAGACTTTTGTTGTTGCATGTGTTTCTGGTTGTAATTGACTTTAGTTGAGATAACCCCTGCTCACTCCAAGGTCCGAGAAAATTCAACATGGTATCAGAGCAAGGTTGGAGTGGATAAGTAGTGATCAATTGAAGTTGTTGTTGCTCTTGTGAAGAGGGAACCAGTGGTAGAACCATGGCAGTGGAAGATGCAAGTTGTCTTGGAATTGAACTCTTTATAGAGACGAACTTTGATAGGTGGAAGTCTTGTATAGAGAGCTTTCTTCTTGGCAAGGACCTCTGGGAGGTGGTATGTGGAGCAAAAAGACAAGAGGTTACAGATGGTAATGCTGAAGTGATGAGAGCTTGGAAGGAGACAAATGTGAAAGAGGAGTCTATTCTCAAGCAAGTGATCTCATCGGAGCTCTTTGACCACATAAGTGGATGTCGGTTAGCTGCATAGGTTTGGACTTCCCTTGATGGGTTGTTCAGGAAGGAGGTGAAGGTTGCTGCGGAGGATGGTCCTTCTACTTCATATAAGCAAGAGAGGAGTGGTTCTCCTTGGCGTGATGGGAAGAGGAAGGAAGGACCAAGGTTCTATATATGCAAGCAGCATGGTCACCTCAAGAAGCAATGCAAGGTTTTCTTGTTCTCACTGAACATAGCTCATGTTGGGAGTAAGGAGAAGAACTTAGTTGGGTCATCAACAAGTTCTGGTATTGATCGGATGAATGCCAGTGATAGTGCAACTATCTGTCTGAAAGACTAGGGAATGTAGGGATGGACAAGCTGAAAGCAATGACAGTAAGGAGACTGGTGAGTAGCTTGCCTAGATTGTCATCCTATGGTGATTGTCAAGGATGTGCGTAACGTCAGCATGGTGAAGCTTATCGCTTTACGGTTGATAAGGCACAGTGCAGATATAAAGCACCTTTGGAGGTTGTCCATTGTGCTCTGGTTGGACCGACCGTCACTGCCAGTTTTGGAGGCAGCAGGTACATGTTGATATTGGTTGATGACTATTCGAGGTATACTTGGGTATACTTCATGAAGGAGAAGTCAAACATGTTCCACTTGTTTGTCGAGTTCAATAATCTTGTGGAAGGCCAGCTTGGCCAGCGGATCAAGAAGTTGTGGACATGCATCAGTGGTGAGTTCGGCTCAACCAAATTCTCAAACTTTTACAAGAAGCATGAGATCCGAAGGGAGCTTTCTTGTGGACATACGTCACAGCAATGTAGTGTTGCAGTTCGGATGATCTATTTGTTGACGGAGACCTGCAAGTGTTTGCTTTAATACAAAGGCATTCCTAAGGCCTTTTGGGCAGAAGGGATGGCCTGTGCGGCACATGTCATCAATCAGATGCCTCTTAGTCCGATCAATGTGAAGAAACCATATGAGAAGATGTTTGAGGTGAATCCCAGTGTAAAGCACCTACGGGTGTTTGGATCTACCTGCTACGTACACACTCCGGATGCTCTCAAGATAAAGCTAGTCTTTGTTGGGAATGATGAGTAGAGGAGAAGATGGAGTTGTATGGATCTTTCGACAAAGATGCTCATCGTGTCGAGAGACGTTGTTTTCGATGAGCTGATGTCATATTGGGATAGCTCATATATGGATCTAAAGATGAGCAGGTCAGATGGTGGGCTGAAGGAGGTTGCTGCTAAGGATCAGTTGGAGCTGCCTGAGTCACGAGGAGATCCAGGTTATTCTAGCTCCCGGGCAAAGGCGTCATGGTCGGCAAGCAGGGGGAGTGATGTTCCAGGTGATTCTGGCTCGAAGACGGAGGCTCCCGGTACAGGAAGTAGGGGGGTGATGTTCCAGGTACTTCCTATTCGAGAGCGGAGACTTCTGGTTCAGGTAGCAGGAGGAGCGTTGCTCTAGGTGCTTCTGGTTCTAGTGTGGTGGCTTCATCTTCATGAAGAAAGGGGCGCATTATTCCGGTTTTTCCTGGGAACAGAGCTGGTTCAGGAGAAGCAGTGGAGGTGGCTAGCCGTGATCTGGTTCTTCGGAGATCGAAGAGGATCAGTAACCCACTAGCTCGATATAGCGAAGGGAACACGAAGAGCTTGGTCTCATGTTTCCTTGCGAGCCCTTAGGTTGAGCGAGTACCTTTTAGCTGTGATGACTCACTAGAATCAATGAGGTGGTTGACACCAAAGCTGAGGACGTGACTACTCTCAGAGGTATCGATGCTTGAGCCCCTGTGACCAATGTTGTTGTTGATACTCCTGTGATGCACGAGTGGATGTTGAAGCTGAAGAAGAAGGCAGAGGGAAGCATGGCTCCTTTTGGTAGAAGTTGGAGGGCTCCCTCATGGTCCAGGATATGTAGGGCGGGGACTATGTCTTGGATATCTACTTGTAGGCGCTATCGGAGGGACCAGGTGCAAGGTAACGGGAGCTTCTAGAGTTGTTCACCACTTCTCACTTCAAGGGGGAGTGTTGAAAATTGTGAAGTGAAAGTGGGTGAATGGAGGACTTGGGAAAACTATCCTCGCGGACTACGCAGATAGGGTTGGCGGATAGCCAGGTCGGTAGGGCTGTTGAAGACGGCTTGTTCTGTGGCGGCCTAGGCAGTATGTTCGCGTGGACTACGAGAACAGCAACGGCTGTTTGCCAGGTCGGCCTATGCTCTGCAAATAGTTGGATCCCAGAATATAACCGGGCGGATAGCGACTATATTTGCGAAGTCCGGTAAGAAGCGGACTGGAGGACTGGAGCTCGTCAGGCCGGCTTGGCAGAGGCCTTGGTCTTACTCTAGTGAAGCGGAAAGCGGAAGCCACGGAGATCGCCAGTCAGTGGGGACATGTGCTGGAGGTCGCCGGGGCTGGCGGGCTATTTCCAGTGTCTGCTAGTAAGTGCGGACTAGCCTTTATGGGCAGTGGTGTGGACTTGGTTGGTTCTAAACCAAGTTCAGGTTTGCCTCAGTCCGGGGAGATCGCGCAGTGGTGCGCGGACTGCTTCTCAGTCCAACGAGCTCGGCAGAAGTGTCGTGTGCCTTGATTGCGAGCTTGGTGAAAGCGGGCTGGAGATTGCATCCGCAACTGCGTGCGGACTGGAGCTGGGTCCGCTGAGTCCGACAGCTGCCTTGGTGGTGAAGTTGTGGGATATGCGTACTGGAGCAGTCTGTGGGATATGCAGAATGAAGCAGTCTATGGGATATGCGGACTCGAGGAATCCGCAGTATAAGTAGAGTGGAGCTGTGTCTGCTGTGTCTGGCAGTTGCCTTGGTGGCAAGGCTATGCGCTCGGGACAAGAGAACTGGATCTGTGTCCGTGGATAGGCGGACAGCTATTGCAGAGTCCATCTGTGGCAGTCTTGTCTTGGCCTTTGGTGACAAGGCGGACTGGTGTTGCTGTCCGACCTTGGTGAAGCATAGGCAGACTGGCTATCCTGCACAAGCAGCGACGGACTGATGTGTATCTGCAGTTTTTCGGACACGTGTTCTTGCTGTGGGATGTGGCGGTGATCCTATCGGCTATAGAGGTGATCACACTCCTCATCGTGCCTATAAATCAGACAAATGTCACATCAGGATGTATGTATGAATGAACAGTAAGTGAGCCCGTCACAGTTGTTGTGGACTGGATTTTAGTGTTCGCGCGGTTTGATAGAGTTGACCGGTTTGTGCTTTGCAGGTTGTGGGATAGTGCTGGAAAGCCAGGACTTAGCTCTGATTGTGGTCAGGGACAGTGTGGACTCTACGGTTAAGCAATAGGCGGTAAACAGCAGGTCGCGGATAGCGAGCAGACGGATTTATCTTTGGCAACTTGTTTTCGGGGTTCAATAAGTCGCCTTCTTCAAGCGGACCTTTCAATTCGGCATCGGAGCTATTGCAGTCTGGCGGCTAGGCGACCTCGCAGTCAGGTGGCTTGCAGATCGACCACTAGACCTTAACATTGGAATAAAGGGCAGTCCGCACATCTTGGATTGCGGTCTGGCGACCCGACGTATTGTGCGAACTCCATAGAAGTAGACCGGCGGCTTGTTGTTTTAGTCTGTGCGGCTTTTATTAAATTGTCTTTGTAATTGTTTCTGCTTTCCCTATGGTGGTTTTGGTGAATCATGTCTCGCCATTTATGTCTCTCCATGTAAAGAAGATTATTGTTAATCAATAAACACTCTTGTTGCTACATGTGTTTCTGGTTGTGACTGACTTTACTTGAGATAACCCATGCTCACTCCAAGGTCTGAAAAAATTCAACAACTCTCTTGCTTCTTTTTCTGTGATTGATATGGCTGGCAGGATCGACATTTTGTAGTGATGAGCTTCTCGGGCGTGAAGGTGTCACCGCAAAGCGGCGGTTCTGGGCCTAAGACCCCGTGGTTCTAAACGGGGGGGGGGGGGGGGGGGGGTCTTACAAGTGGTATCAGAGTAGAGCTCGATCGAAAAGTAGCAGCCCACAAACCCTGAATCACCCCCACACGAGTTTAATTTGGGGACAAACTAAGCAGCAGAAGCAGTGGTGTGCCTATATGGGGGATCACATGTAAATTGTCCACTTTTAATTAAGTTTGAGTCGATTACTTACAAATGGCTTTTGATACGTAGCCTTCGACACAGCCTACACCACAAGGCGGAGTTCAGCAAACTCCAAATGTTGCACCACATCCCCCGGTTCCCACTCGGTTCCTACAGTCGGAGATGGGGCAGACTCTGACAGCCATACTGGAGGCTATCAGGGCCCAGCAGGTTCCGGCTCCACAGCCAAACTTGGGGGCCAATTGGTTGAGTATTTTTCGAGGACTGTCTCCCCCATATTACTTGGGGACAGAGTCGGTTGTTCGGATGGAGGAGTGGCTGGATATCATGTATGATATGCTGACCGGGATACGGTGCCCATGGGAGGAGAGGGTTCCTTGGTGGTTTCTTGATTGGAGTCACACACCAAAAGATGGTGGAAGACACTACTGGACACGACGTTTGTTGATAGAGAGGTTATAAAGATTGCTTGGGAGTACTTCAGGGATGCATTGTTGGAGCACTTTGTTCCGCAGTCGGCCAGAGATGAGCTATAAGATAGATTTCTACATTTGAGGCAGGGCATCAAGATACTGGTGGAGTACCACCGGGAGTTCAATCATCTAGCCCGGTTCGCAGACTCCTATTAGCTGGATGAGGCAGGATACACCAAGAGGTTTTACAAGGGCCTACGATAGGATCTGAGAGAGGCTCTGATGTTCATATCTGATGGGCCTATTCCTTAGATATTGGAGATGAAGAAGAGAATTGAGGCAGATTGGCACACTACTCGATGCCAGAAGCGGCCAACTGAGGATCAGGGCCAGGGAGCCAGAAATGATCAGCGATGGGGCCGCATTGCTAATGGGAGAGATGAAAGAAGGTAGAGGACCAGCCATATCAGGAGGTGAGATAGGAGCCAAGAGAGCTGGTGGTTATGGCTCCTCAACCTCTCCATATGCAGGAGGTGCAGAGTGCCGGGGTTATTGCATATCCACCTCCCGAGTGCTACTACTGTCATCAGGTGGGGCATATCCGGAGGAACTATCCCATGAAGGGGGCACCACTACCAGCACCACCAGCTGCCGTGCCTGCTCAGTAGTTTGGAGGCCGAGGATGTGGATACCAGGGCGGAGACCGCAGACATAAGTGGGAGCAAGTGTATGCACTGGATCTAGATCAACCTTGAAACCCAGAGCAAGTGATCGCAGGTACGCCCGTAAATTTTAAGTTCTTTCTTTCCTAAAAAGTTGGACTCATGGATGTAGAATTGTTAGAACTAGGAAGGAAAACCATAAATAGAATTATAAATATTTAAACACCCCAGGCATAGTCTTCATCGGCGACAAGCCTGCTTATATGCTATTTGATATGGGTGCTTCGCACTCATTCGTATCGGAAGCCTTCGTGGAAGGACTAGAAGAAGTGGAGCGATACACAGGCTTGATGATGAGGGTGCGACTACCCGACGGATCAGAGCTATTCACCTCCGCCCATTGCAACATGGAGGTGATGATCGGCAGAAGGGCATTTGAAGCACCAGTGACGATCCTAAGGATTCCAGCCTATGATCTGATCCTGGGCATGACATGGTTACATTGGAACCATGCCAAGATCGACTTCCTGTCAAAGAGGATCACCTTGAGGCATGGGGATTCCTATGTCATCATTGAAGTTATTAGTCCTACCATCCCTCTCCTGTTATCATCTGTGCAGGCTGTCAAGGCCCACCTGTAGGGAGAATAGTTCTATGAAGTGTTGTTTGAGATGGCCGAGGCCAATGGTTCCATCTCTAGTATCCCGGTGGTGAGGGATTTTACCGACGTGTTCCCAGAGAAGCTTCTAGGGCTACCCCCGCATCGAGAGAAGGACTTCCAGATATAGCTTGTGCCGGGGGCTAAGCTGGCATCTAGAGCTCCTTACCAGATGGCCCCGAAGGAGTTGGCGGAGTTTCGAAGCCACCTGCGCGAACTAGTGGAAGCCAAATTTATCCGCCCGAGCTCTTCACCGTGGGGAGCCCCGGTGCTGTTCGTCAAGAAGAAGGACGGGATGCTCAGATTATGCATCGATTACCGAGCTCACAACAGACTAACAGTTCAGAATACCTATCCACTGCCGAGGATAGATGATCTATTTTACCAGCTGGAGGGGGCACATTTATTTTCAAAACATGATTTGAGGTCAGGCTACTACAAGCTGCGGATTCAGGTGGAGGACATTCTAAAGACTACCGTCAGTAGTAGATATGGGTTGTTCGAGTTTACCATGATGCACTTCGGGCTCACGAATGCACCATCGCCATTCATGAGCCTCATGAATCGAGTGTTCAAGGATTATCTGGATGTATTCGTCATTGTGTTTATTGACGACATCCTCATCTACTTGAGGAAAGAGGAGGAGCACACACAACATCTGACATTGACTCTAGAGAGACTGCGGGAGCACCGCCTTTATGCGAAGTTCAGCAAATGCCAGTTCTGGTTGAAGGAGGTGGCCTTCCTAGGCCACATTATCAACGGAGCTGGGTTGGCAGTGGACCTGGCTAAGATTCAGGTAGTTCGGGATTGGCCACCGCAGAAGACGGCCACAGACGTGCGAAGTATTCTAGGACTTGGTAGGTATTACCGGAATTTCGTGGAGGGATTCTCTCGAATTGCCCTCCCACTCACATCCCTGACGAGGAAGGATGTTCCCTTTGTCTGGACCCCGCAGTGCGAGACGGCTTTTCAGGTGCTGAAGGATCGACTCACCTCGTCACCTATTCTTGCCCTTCCTTCGGGGAAAGAAGGATTCCAGGTCAACACCGACGCTTCCTACTTGGACATGGGTGCTTTGCTGATGCAGAAAGGCCACGTGATTGCTTATGCTTCCCTCCAGCTAAAGAAGCATGAGCAGAATTACACTATTCATGACTTGGAGATGGGAACGGTCGTGTTTGCTCTGAAGGTCTGGCGACACTACCTCTACGGTGTCCACTATGACATATACTCTGATCACAAATATTTTAAGTACATGGACACACAAAAGGTGCTAGATATCAGGGAGAGACGATGGGTGGAGTTTCTAGCAGATTACCAGTATGAGATGCACTACCACCCAGGGAAGGCGAATGTGGTAGCAGATGCGCTGAGTCGGAGAGCCGCCATGTCCAAAACTGTGCCCCAGATTTTGTCCATGGAGCTGGTGCAGAGATTAGAAGATATGCACATCACGCTGGTTTCGTCTGATGACCTCGAGCTCTTTGAGTAGTATTTAGCTGTGATGAGGACCACAGATGACATTCGAGACCGAGTCAAAGATAGACAGAGGTAGGACGCCAAGCTGGAGCCGATATTCCGGGACTTGGAGGCAGGCACTGCTGGAGATTACACACTGAGGGATGACCTGGTATGCTTCAGAGGACGGGTTTACATACCTGAGGGAGGCCAGGTCCGGGAGGATATCATGATGGAGGCCCACTGTAGCCGGTATTCGGTACACCCGAGAGTTACAAAGATGATTGCGGATCTGAAGAAGATCATGTATTGGCCAGGCATGAAGAAGGATATCACCTACTTCGTGACCGACTGCGAGACATGCCAGCTGGTGAAGGCAGAGTGCAGGAACCCCGTACGACTGTTGCATCCACTCCCGGTGCCGAAGTGGAAGCTCGATGATATTGCGATGGACTTCATACATGGGCTTCCCCGATCGCGGACGGGGAACGTTTCGATCTGGGTAATCATCGACCGGCTAACGAATGTAGCCAGATTTATCCCGATCAGGAAGGATGACTCAGTTGGTGTGCTGGTGCGGAAATTTGTGGAGCAGT
This sequence comes from Platanthera guangdongensis, assembly GCA_039583875.1. Classification (NCBI taxonomy): domain Eukaryota; kingdom Viridiplantae; phylum Streptophyta; class Magnoliopsida; order Asparagales; family Orchidaceae; genus Platanthera; species Platanthera guangdongensis. The sequence continues at coordinate 94,784,417 of CM077157.1, read as the reverse complement.
TCATCCGTTATCATGGCTTGCCCAGGACGATTGTGTCAGATTGGGATGGACGGTTTACATCCAGGGAGTGGCGATCAGTTCTGTCCTATTTGGGCACTCTACTGACATTCAGTACAGCTTTTCATCCCCAGACTGACGGGCAGTCGAAAGGAACCAATCGGACTTTGGAGGATCTGCTTCTCCTATGCATTCTGGACTGCGGAGAGCCTTGGGAGAAACTATTGCCACTGGTCGAGTTCTGTTACAACAATAACTACCAGTACAGCATAGGGATGGCCCCTTATGAGGCCCTATACGGACGTAGGTGTAGGAATCCATTGTCATGGGTACATGACGAGGAACATAAGGTGCTAGGCTCTAAGTTTGTTGAGGACACCGAGGCTCAGGTGAGGCTGATACGGGATCAGATGCTGGAGGCGCAGAGCAGGCAAGCCGAGTATTATGACGCGAGACACCGTTAAGTAGAGTTTCATGTTGGAGACCGGGTATTCTTGAAGATCCTACCGATGCATGGAGTTTTACGGGTGCGAGGTCGGAAGAAAAAGCTCAGCCCGAGATATATGGGGCCTTACAGGGTCCTGGAGCGGATCAGTCCCTTAGCATACAAGCTGGAGCTGCCACCAGAGCTGGCGGGTCTGCACGATGTGTTCTACGTATCCTCTCTTAGGAGGGCTCTACTATGCCCGGAGAAGCATATTACTCCCACGGATGTGCCGGTAGCATCTTATCGGTCAGTCCACCAAGAGTCAGTCCGGATTGATGACAAGGGAATACTAGTCTTGCGCCGCAAGAAGGTTCCATTGGTCAAGGTCCTGTGGAGGAATCACGGTGATGAGGATCACACTTGGGAGCCGCAGGATCTGGTTCAACAAAATTACCCAGAGCTTTTCAGTAAGGTATCCCTCACAACCTCTCAGGATGTTACAATTTACTTTTCATACTTGAAACCTCGTAGGCCTATCTAGAATTTTGAGGACAAAAGTTTTTGTTTATGTATTGGGATTTGTAACATCCCTCAAACAACTAGACCCCCTAGGAGTGGTTTTATCATGACTAGGTCATGACAAACCCTAGGAAGCCCAGGGTGGCTAAGTTGACTTAGGACCATCCTAGACCTAAATTGGGCAGGGTGCCCAAACTAAGGGCAATGTGCTCGTAATAAGCCCAACCAACCCTACCAAGGTCTTTCTATACCTAAAGTGGGGTCAATGGGTCACCAAAGATCCATTGGGATCAACTCTAGAGCCTGAGTTGACCTAAGTCAACTGTAGCACTGAAGTGGTCAAAGTGCCCTAACTATGGGGCAAGTGACCTTCGGGGTGAAAAGTTAACTCTACACAACCCTTCCTAGACCTTAGGAGAAGCCAATAGGTCACCAAGGACCCCTTGTGGTCAACCCAAATGGTCATGTTGACCAAAGTCAACTCTGGGCCTAACTTGGTCAAAGTACCCTTCATAAGGGTCAAGTGACCCCCAAAGTTCCAAGACAACCCTACCTAGCCCTACCTAGACCCTAGGGGAGGCCAAGGGGTCACCAAGGACCAATTGGGGTCAACCGAAAAGGGGCAAAAGGAGTAAGGTCAACCCTAGTTCAATTTACGTCAACTTAGCCCAAATGGGGTAACCCAAGCTCAAGCCCTCTTTCATTTGGGCTAACCAACTCTTAATTATGTGATGGTATGAATTAGTGGACTGCAAATAGCCTATATGGGTTGACCAAGTCAGCCTTGATGACTAGGAGAGAGGAAACTTCAGTTTCTCCCTTTAATGGAGGGAGAGAAAATGAAGGGAGGGGCCATTCATGGATAGGAAGGCCAAGAGCCCTCTCCTCTTGCTGGAATCATCTCCCCTGGTCAGTTAAGAGTATGCCAAGGTTTTTACAGGTCATGGCAGAGGCTAGGGGAGGAGAACCACCATGGCCGAACCAAGATTTCAATGGCCATTGATGACTTGGCCTCACCCCTCCCTAACTGAGGCTTTAAAGACCATCAGTGGCCAGAGAGGAGTTTTCCCCACCGTTTACCTGAAGATTTTGAGCCCTTCCACTGTGTAGTTGTAGAAACCCGAGCGGCGCCGCCACCACCATGATGACCCGACGATCAGCGCGACTCCAGACCACCACAAAGGTCCTCCTCCTCTCATTACTTTGTGGGTAGATCTTAGGTTTCAGTTAGAATGAAGACCGGGCTCAATTGAGCCAAATCCAAGCTTTCAATTTCCTTGTTTTTCGGGAAATTTCCACTTGTTGTGCTTGTCGGAAAAGGCCCCTCCGGCGGCTGTGTCGCCGCCTAGCTATAGCCCCCACCTCGACGGACGTGGTGGTTGCGGAGGCCGGCCAGGGAGGTGGCCGGATGGCCGAGAATTATGAAAACTGGGGAGAGGGTGTTTTAGGTCATTATACTCATACATGATTTTTATTATAATTTTTAGATCCATATTTTCAGTACTTACTTCAAAGGCTTTTAAACATGCAAATATGTTCAATATTAGATTCAGAGCTCAATGATGGTCAGAAAAATTGTGAAACTTATGTAAAAGTGCACTTTGGTTATTATGCTCATGAGGAAATTTTATCGTAATTTTAAAATGAATATTTTCAGTAGTTGGTTCATTGATTTATGGAAGAGGGTTATTGATCAAAATTAAAATTAGAGTTTATTATTCACGGAAAAATTTGGAAACTTGGCAAGGCGTGTTTTTAGGGCATTTTAGTTATGCTTGAATTTTCTTATAATTTTTGGAAACTTATTTACAATACTTGCTTGTTTAGTTGTTAACTATGTGATTATATTTAAAATTATGGATGAGAGGCTTAAACCTTGCAAAAACTTTGGGATACTTGAACTTACTGTTATTCCGCTGACTAGTATTTATCATAGTTTTATGGAGCATTTTTCATGAATGTAGGGGCCACTTCATATACAACCTATGGCATTTGGATTTTTAGGAGAAATAAATAAAATGTCAGATAAATTAGGAAAATTCCAAGTTTCTGGATTTAGGCTATAAATGTCATGATAGAACTCCATTAATTATCTTAGGGTGTTTGGATGAGGAATTAGAGTAACTCCTATCATGCACATCATATAGCATAAGGTGGTCTGCATTTAGTAAAACTACAAAAATCGTTTTAACATGGAGAATGGTCGTAGGGTGATGGGATTGTGGTTTACTGATTTTAGTGAAGTGGATTGGAGTATACCATTAGAAGCTGGGATGAGTAGGTTGTAGAGTTGTCTAAGATTAGGTGGTGCTCGGGAGTGACAAAAGATCGTCTTTCCTGTGGAGGGAGAGAGAGGGTCAAAACACATTAGGGTTAGAACCAGTGTAATACTAAAGGGATCCAGAATCGGGTATTAACTAATAATAATAAGTGCCTTGCGAAAGAGAGCTTTGGGCTTCAGCCCATCTTAGTTCCTAGTGCCCTCGAGAACCCTTCACGATGTATGCCTTGGGCAGTCCTGGGCTAACTTAATTTGTAGGTATAATAAACTGCAAGAGTAACTAGCATAAATAGGGATTCACTTTCACTCACCTCGATGATTCAGGGTTTTAGGTTGGGTCATACGGGTAGTAGGCTCGGGGGTTTACATGATGGGCAGGTTGGTCCGGTGAGCTTAGGCTCAGTTGTTGATTGTGACAGACGGGTTAGTCCGGTGAGCTTTGGCTCTGTTGTTGATTGAGACGGACGGGATGGTACGGGGAGATTTTGCTTGGTATTTGATACATAAGGTTCCATGTGCATAAAGTATAATGTGGTGGGTCTTCGGTATTAGAGGGTCGATGCACCGACGCCAATACGTTGACTCGACAAGTGTGATTTTGCACTTTGTCAAGTTAAGTCCGGTGGACTTGCCGGCAAAGAGTACTGTTGAACTCTGCTCTGTGCACCAGCATCGAGGCATATGATAGGTCTGACTGGTAGTGCAATTATCAGTTTAGAGGTGGGCGAGGCCCAACCCACCGCTTCCGTCTACCACTACGGAGGTATCCTGGGAGGTTAGGCTCCAGAAAGGCGGAACTAATGGTCTGTGTGCACAGAGTTGAGTGTGTGTGTTGCACTTCCATGTTCACATCATGACATACTTGCATGTCATAGCATCATCATTTCATATAACCCTGGCACCTGTTGTATAAAGTGGTATGGGATGCTTTATACAATTGGCCCTACAAAACGACCCCTTAGATTATAAGCTTGCACGAGCGTGCTTATAAGTTAAGGTTATTATTCCTTAAATATATACATGCTTGCTAGAAAACTGACACCCTATCGTATAAATTGGTATGAGACTCTATACGATAGGAGCCTTGCAAAAGATCCCTTGACTTATATATTTTCATATAAGTTAAGGTTACTTATTACTTGTTCAGTTTTCCATACCTTTATTACTGTCATATATATTTATAGAACTGTTAGATTAGTTCCGCCGTCACCTGCTTCTTGTTCATTCTCCACCCTCACTACCTCTCCTTTCCTCTTCCCCGCTCCGTGCCTAGGAGCTATGGGGGAAGGGGTGGGGGATGATAGGAGTTAGTCTTTTATACTAACGGTTTTCGAACCATATCATTTTAGGAGACCGTGGAGCCTTGCATGGATGAGCAGCCCTGGAGGTCGGCACGCTTGGAGATGGGAAAATCTAGCACCGGAGTTCAGACAGCTAGGACTGTAAGTCCCGATCTTTAGTAGATATTTATTTTTGCTTCCGTGCTGAGTGATGTGTAGTAAGGATATTGATGTATAGGGCATGATCCCTATTTTTCAGTACCTTTATCATTATTTCTGTGGACTCTCCCTTCGTGGAGATTATTTACTATATATGTGATTTTTGTGGACCTATTTCATTTACACACTTGATACTTTTTCTGTGATCGATATGGCCGGCAGGATCGACATTTTGTAGTGATGACCTTCCCGAGCATGAAGGTGTCACCGCAAAGCGACGGTTCTGGGCCTAAGACCCCGTGGTTCTAAAAAGAAAAAAAGGGGGTCTTACATTGAAGCTAGTGAAAGGGACTTTAGTCATCTTGCCTAACAAACAAGATTCATATCTCTTAAATGATTCATAATCGAATGAGTCCAGTAGTCCATATTTGTGGAGCTTGGATATGCATTTCTCACTTATATGGCCCAAACAACAATCACAAAGGTATCTAGGATTTAAGTCATTTGTTTTTAGTCTTTTAGTATTTTCTATATTATATATCTGATGGTATAAGTTCAAAACATATAAACTATAAAGCATTTTGGCTATACCATAACAAACATCATTCTTAAATATAGAACAACGATTGTTCTTAAAAATAAAAGAAAATCCACTCATGTCCAAACATGAAATAGATATAATGTTTCTAGTTGTGGAAGGAACATAATAACAAATATCTAGTTCTATTACAAGCCCACTGAGAAAATAAAGACGGTAAACTCATACGACGATAACAATAACTCTTGCTCCATTGCCAACATGTAGGTCCACCTCCCCTTTACTCAACATTCTTCTCCTTCCCAGTTCCTGCACATTTATGCAAATGTGAGAACCATATCCGGTATCTAATACCGAGGATGAATGAGCAGAAAGGTTTATCTCTATAACATAAATACTTGAAATGGAAGTCATACCCCCCCCCCTTCATTTTATGAAACCCTAAATATAAGGAGGACATTTTCTCCTCCAATTACCAGCCTTGCCACAATGGTGGCATTTCACTTCATTCGCCAATCCTTTCTTTTTTTGTGTTGAGGGCTCAAGAGAAGACTTAGTTCCAACCTTCGTCTTCTTGAAGCCCTTGGCCTTGCCCTTGCCTTTATGCACCATCAGTATGGGGCTAGCAGGCTTGGTCTTCTTCATACTGATCTCAATAATTCTTAACATTCCTAGGAGCTCGGGCAATGTCTTGTCTATTTCATTCATATTGTAGTTCAACACAAACTACTCATAACTGTCCGAGAATGATTGCATGATCAGGTCTGTAGCCAACTCTTGACCTAGAGGAAAACCTAGCATTTCAAGGTTCTCTATATACCCAATCATCTTGAGTATATGAGTCCCTACTAGGTCTTGAGTTCCCATCTTCCAATGAAACAATGCCCTAGTGACATTAAGCCTCTCTTGGCGAGCTTGCCGTTGAAACATTTTCTTGAGATGCTCATCAATTTCATTGCAACCTATGTTCTCATATTGCTTCTGAAGCTCAGAGTTCATGGTTGCTAGCATGAGGCATTTGACATCCAAGGAGTCATCTTGATACTTCTTATAAACATCTTTATCAGATCAGGACGTAATCCCGGCTAGCTCTTAAGAGGATTCTGAAAGTGCAGGTTAGATCTGATATACTCTAGAGGGGGGTGAATAGAGTATGGTGCTTGCTAAAAACTTTTTACAACTGTTGTTGTATACCTAAGTGAACAGGGAAGCAAATAATATAAAGTAAACACAACAACTAGCTAAACACAGAGCAATCACAGACCACAGCCAGAAAACAAAAGAAAATAAGCAACCAGATGACATAAGGAGCTATAGTGGTTCCCCAACCAATCTGGGTACATCCACTCTTCTACCACCCTAGGTAAGAATCCACTGCAGGATGAGTTGATCAGGTGTCCTGGGCACTAATGAGCTTTTGATAAAATACTCAAAAACCAAACCAGATTTTTTGATCATGTGTCTTGCCACCACTGAGTTTTGATAAGGTCTCAGAAACCAATACAAACCTTTTAAGGGAGTTTGATAAACCCTTTACAGTAGAGAGAGAGAGAGTGTTGGGTACATTGGAATATATGTACCTGATTTGAAGAAGCCTCACCCTACTCAATGATATACATCAAGGTGTATTTGATGTACTTTGAGGTTATTTGTGCAGGTTAAGTAACTGTAGGATTGCATGACAAGTTTTTAAGTCCATGTGTCGACACCTAGAGGAGAAGTGTCGACACTTAAGAAAGCTTGGGTCAACACCTAGAGAAGCTGTGTCAATACTTGGAGTAATTGTGTCGACACCAGGAAGACAGAGTCGACATCAGAAGAAAAGTGTCGACACATACAATCAGTGTCGACACACAGTGAAGAATTGTCTACAGAATCAGTATCAACACTTAGAGGCAGTGTGGACACCCAGAGAAACTTTGTCGACATCAAAGGTGTCGACACCAGGAGGCTATGTCGACACTCAGTGAACTTCAACAAAGTTTAAGTACAAGTGTCGACACAAAGGAGATGTGTGGACACTCAGCAAAGTTTCAACACATGAAGGCATGTGTCGACATAAAGAAGATATGTCGACACTTGGCAAGTTTCAACACAAGAAGTTGTGTCGACACAAAGTAGTTGTGTCAACACACAGCAGAAATCAACTAAGTATTGAAGAATAAGTATTTGTGTCGACACACTCAACTAGTGTCGACACATTCAACAGAAGGCTTGTGTCGACACACAGGATCAGTGTCGACACATTCTGAAGAAGTAGTGTCGAGAAGCTGTTACAACAACACTAGGAGCTGTGTCGACACCATGAAGGCTATTGTAGACACTCAGTCTACTTGTGTCGACACTAAGACTATTTGTGTCGACACATAAAGACTATCTGTCTCGACACTTTCAGACAGTTACAGAGATTTCAAGAAGTGACTGGATGACTTGACAGCCGCCATTTCAACCGGTCAACTGCAACTGTCAGAGCCATCAGAAGGTTGTTATAAACCGGATCAGCCGGTTACCTTGGAGGAAGACTATTTAAAGACCTTTCTCCTTCAACAAAAGAGAATCAATGAATTGAAAAACAACACAACAAAGAAGAAGACCTTCAAGAGAAGATCTAAGAAGTTGGAGAGAGAGAGAGATCCTTCTAAGAAGAACAGCTGCTGAACCGGGCTGGTAAGTAAGATTCAGATTGAAATATGAATCTCAAGACAACAGTTGATTGAAGATCATCTGCACAGAAGATTCAACCCTACTGTGTTCTAATTCAAGAAGCTTTGAAGAAAGCCAAGGGTGGTTGATCACTTCCTAATTCTTCCAAGAACTCATCAAGAAGCCAGTCAACTCATCTCTCTCTTTTAGAGTTATGGTTAAATACTTTGTAAACTTTATTTTCTGTAGGATCTTGTATAGATCTGAGTTCTAAGCCTAAACTATAAAGGCTGAGGTAGGGCTTTTGTGCTTGAGTGTAGGAGATTCTATTCTCTGAGTGTAGGCCTTTATTGAAGGTTGAGGTAGGGATGTTTAGCCTGAGTGTAGGTCTTGGTGAAGACTGAGTGGTGAGGCTTTGTGCCTGAGTTGTAGGAGTGGGGACACTCTGAGTTGTAGGAACCTGTTTGGGGTTCTGAGTTATAAGATCTGAGGATCTGAGAAGAAGTGGAGAAGTTAGGCCGAATCCAGTACACTACTAGATAGGCGAAGGGGGAAAGTGGATGTACCCAGACCTTTGGGAACCACTATAAATCCTGTGTGCACTCTGTGTATATATGATTGTATGGTTCCTGTGTTGTGATAATTGGAGAATTCATTTACTGTATTGTATTTCTGCCTAAAAGTTAAAAAGATATTAGTCACCTATTCACCCCCCCCCCCTCTAGGTGATTAGGCACTAGTTCTTTCAAGTGGTATCAGAGCCAGGTTACTCAAAAAGGGGACATAACAGTCTGAGTAAGATCCTGTAGGCAGATTCAGAATAATCAAGATTCAAGAAAATGAGTTCTAGTGAGAATCACAAAGAGCTGGGGTCCATGAAATTGCCAATCTGTAGAAAAGAGATATTTGGCATTTGGAAAGAGAGGGTTAGACTTTTTATGGAAGCATCTGACCTAAGAATATACATTACAGTCAAAGAAGGGCCTTATGTGCCAATGAAAGTATCTATTCTGGATGTAAATCAGAGAACTCCCAAAGACTATTCAGAAATGACTAAAGATGAAATTATTCTGACTACTATGGACAAGAGGACCCAGAATATTATTGTTAGTGCAATTGATGATGTAACATTTCAGAACATAATACATTGTAAAACCTCTAAAGAAATGTGGGACACATTAATAGTTTACATGGAGGGATCAGAAGAAGTAAGACAAGACACAAAGTCTTTGTTAAATCTGGAATATGAAAGCTTCAGACAAGGAAAGTCTGATAGCATTACTGAATGTTACAAGAAGTTCTATAGGATTGTCAATGAACTGATGTCCTATGGAAGAGAATTCAGCAACTATGAGCTGAATGATAAGTTCCTAAGATCCCTGACTAAGGACTGGGATACCAAGATTTGTGCTATTAGGGAAATGGCCAAATTAGCTGATATACGTCCTCCAACCTTGTTTGGAAAACTGTTATCTTATGAGATGCAGTTGATGGTTAGAAAGGAGGAAGAGAAGACTACTAGAGTGGAGCACAAGGAAAGAGCTGTGGCCTTCAAGACTGAAGCCACTAGGAAATATAAAAGCAAGTCTCCATCTCCACCTCAAAAAGCTGCTGAGGCTGAGACAGATGAGTTAGAAAGCAAAAATTCAGATAGCAGTGAAAGTGAGGAAGACTTTGCTGCTTTTATAAGACATTTTCAAAAGTTTCTGAAGAAGAAGCAGTGGAGGTCTAAGCCATCCACCTCACAGACAAAAGATGACTACTATCAGAAAAGGAAGTCATCAAGGAATGACAGAAGAAAGTCTAAGCCAAATAAAACTACATCCTCAAAGATTGTATGCTATTGTTGCAATAGACAAGGACATGTAGTGGCTGACTGTCCTGAAAAGAGGAAGGAGTCAACTGACAGAAAGAAGACACAGTTTAAGGGCAAAAAGGAAAAGTCCTTTGTTGCCAGGAAAGACAAAAGCTTGACTAATCAGTCATCTTCAAAAACAGATTCAAAAGCTGAAGCCTATATTGGTTTATTTGATAAAGAGGAAGAAGATGAGTTCATGCAGCTAATGAACTCAATTTATGAGCATGAGGACATTCAGTGCAAGGGACTGATGGCCTTATCTGAAGGAGACAAAATCCAGGATCAGCCTGGACCAAGTAAGGTACAAAGTTGTTCTTACAGTTCAATTTCTAGTACTGAGTCAGAATCAGATACATCTGCATCAAGTGATGTGGGTGGGTCTGAATCTGAAGGAGAAATTCATCAGTTAATTGATGAATGTAGGGACTTATTGCAGGCCTTGAATAAAAGCAAAACCTTAGCCAAAACTCAGGCAAAGGAGATTGCTAGTCTTAAATTGGCTGCTGCTGATTCAGACAAGTTATTTGATCAAAACTGAATGAAATAGCCAGGCTGAAGAACATTACTGTTATTCAGATGGGTACTATTATATTTAAGAATGATCAAATTAGAAATCTGGTGGCTAGAATTCAGAAGGAGAGAGAGATTGTAGCAAGTTTTTCTAAACCAAAATCTATTTTACCTTTGATAGATGAGTTTGTACCTTATAAGGGTAAAACTGGATTGAGGTTTACAAAACCTGCCTGGACAGTAAAGTCCAAATCTAAGGGCAAAGACCCAGCACTAAACAAGAAGGCTGTATTAGAAAATCCAGCTAGGGTTGTACCTAAACAAAGGTACAACAGGTTTTAGTGCTGGTGTTATGGCAAGATAGGCCACTTTGCCATAGATTGTTGGCACAATTCAAGTGTCAAGGAGAGTAGCAAACTACCTGCTAGAAGAGCTACAGGTAGTTTTGTTAAAAGTCAAACTAACCTGCACCAAGGACCCAAGAATTATTTGGGTTCTAAGGTTAAGTAATCTGTTTTGCAGGTGAGTCCAAGTGACCATGCCCCTATATGGTACTTGGACAGTGGATGTTCCAGGCACATGACTCGAACAAGGGGGACACTGAAGGACTATACACCAATCAAGGATGGCCCTAAAGTTACCTTTGGTGGTTCAGAAAAAGGAATCATCAAAGGCTTTGGTAACATTTCTAGTAACCAAATTACAATTACTCAAGTGGCTTATGTAAAGGGTTTGAAACATAACCTCATTAGCATAAGTCAGCTGAGTGATTTAGGATATGACATCTCATTTGTCAAGGATGGTTGTCATATCAAAAGGTCAAGTGATCAAAAGATCATTCTGACAGTATATAGGAAGAGAAATGTCTATTGTCTAGACATTATGTGTGAGAACATTGTTTCTCCTATTTGTCTTGTAGCTGATGAAAGAGTCTCACATTGTGTTAAATGGCACAAGAGGCTGTCTCATCTTAACTATAAGATAATTGGCCATCTCTTTAGCAAAGAGTTAGTGAGGAATGATCCTCAAGTTAAGTGTATAAAGGATGAGATATGCTCAGCTTGTCAAAAAGGCAAGCAGACTAAATCCACCTTTCATAGCCTTGAGAACAAAGATGCTGTGAAGTGTTTATACCTCTTGCATATGGATCTTTTTGGTCCTATGCCAGTTCACAGCCTAGGTAGGAAGGTCTACACTTTTGTGGTTGTGGATGACTATTCAAGGTTTTCCTGGGTGTTCTTCCTTAGACAAAAATCTGAAACCCCAAGTATCTTATATAGTTTTGTTAAACAAATTCAGAATGAATTGGACAGTACAGTGGTCAAAATCAGAAGTGACCATGGTACTGAATTTCAGTCTGAAAGTATGACAAAACTGTGTGAAGAAATTGGAATTTTTCAGGAATTTTCCTCACCAAGTACACCTCAGCAAAATGGTATTGCTGAAGGGAAAAATAGAACCTTGATAGAGGCTGGTAGAACCCTATTGAGTGACACATCTCTCCAAGAATATTTCTGGGCTGAGGCAATAAACACTGCTTGTCATGTGATCAATAGGGCTACTATCACCAAGACCCACAAGAAGACCCCCTTTGAGATTGTGAAGGGCAGAAAACCAAATCTATCCTATTTCAGGATCTTTGGTTGCAAGTGTTATATCCTTAACAATGGCAAGTCTTATCTATCCAAGTTTGCTGCCAAATCCCAAGAGGGGATCTTTGTTGGGTACAACAATAATTGTAAGGCTTATAGGGTCTACAACTTGATTACTCAAGTTGTAGAAGAGTCAGTTCATGTAGTGTTTGATGAAGCTAGACTCATTAACAATGAATTGCCAAGAAGTGTTTGCAGCTCCACAAGTGTAACTAAAAGAATGGACAAGCTTACCTTAATAGAAGGTTCTTCTGCAAGTCAGCAAGTGGAAGATGGTGGCTGTTGTCCAGGGGGAGTACAAGGTACTCCTGATGCTGAAGAATACCAAGAGATACAGCTAAATGAAGAGACTGAAGGTGTACAACCTGAAGACAGGCTGCCTCCAGCAAATAGGCATTTAAAGGATCATCCAGTAAATCAATTAATTGGAGATCTTAGACAAGGAGTGCAAACAAGGAGCAGGAATCTAAATACAGTTCTTTACTCCAGTTTTCTATCCCAAGTAGAGCCAAAAAAGTTTGAAGAAGCAATCCTAGACCCTCATTGGATTGAGGCCATGCAAGAGGAGGCAAATCAATTCAAAAGATGCAAGGTCTGGGAGCTAGTTCCTAAACCCAAGGACCACAACATTATTAGAACTAAGTGGATCTTTAGGAACAAGTTAGATGAGAATGGAATCATCATAAAGAATAAAGCTAGACTTGTTGCAAAGGGATATAGGCAAGAAGAAGGTATTGATTTTGATCAAACCTTTGCTCCAGTAGCAAGACTGGAAGCAATAAGGATGTTCCTTGCCTATGCAACTTATCAAGGATTTAAGGTATATCAAATGGATGTTAAGTCAGCTTTTCTGAATGGAAATCTGAAGGAAGAAGTCTATTTAGACCAGCCATCATGTTTTTTTGATTCTCTTAAACCTGATTATGTTTATAGACTTAGGAAGGCTTTGCATGGGTTAAAACAAGCCCCAAGGGCTTGGTATGAAACCATGTCTAGTTTTATCATTGAGAATAAATTCTTAAGGGGGAAAATACACAAGACTCTATTCCTTAGGGAATCCAGAGGCAAGATTATCTTAGTCCAAATATATGTAGATGACATAATATTTGGGTCTACAGAAAGTAGTATTTGCAGAAAATTTGCAAAACTTATGCAAGGGCAATTTGAAATGAGCAGTACGGGAGAACTTAAGTTCTTTTTGGGTCTCCAAGTTAGACAGACTAAAGATGAATTATCCATATGCCAGTCTAAGTCACCCTAGAGTTGATAAGGAAGTATGGTATGGAATCATCCACTACCATGAAAACTCTTATGGGGTCAAGCATGTCTCTAAGCAAAGATGATGCAGGGAAACCTGTAGATGAAACTTTGTATAGAGGGATAGTTGGCTCCCTACTGTATTTGACTGCTAGTAGACCAGATATCATGTATGTTACATGTGTATGTGCTAGGCACCAATCTTGCCCTAAAGAATCTCATTTGACAGTAGTCAAAAGAATTTTGAGATATCTTAAGGGCACACCTTATATAGGCCTTTGGTACCCTAGGAATGAAGATTATGAACTAACATGTTATTTAGATGCCGATTTTGCAGGCTGCAAGGAAGATAGAAAGAGTACCACAGGAACCTGTCAATTTCTAGGTGGAAGGCTGGTGTCATGGAGTAGCAACAAGCAGACCAGTGTGGCTATCTCCACAGCTGAGTCAGAGTATGTGGCTGCAGGAAGTTGTTTTGCTCAACTTCTATGGATTCAACATCAGCTAGAAGATTATGGTATTCAAGTAAGTAGAACACCTTTATTTTGTGATTATACTAGTACCTTTTCTATTGCAAATAATCCTGTCTCCCATAGTAGGACTAAGCACATAGAAATTAAGTATCATTTTCTAAGAGAACATGTGGAAATAGAAGACATTTTCCTAGAGTATGTTAAGACAGATAATCAGTTAGCTGATATGTTTACTAAGCCCTTAGATGAAACCAAATTCAATAAATTTAAAATTGAATTAGGAATGATAAACGTAGGATAGTTTACAAAAATTGGCTAAGTAAAATAGTGTCGACACACAGAGTTGTCTGTATCGACACATAGAAGTGGTGTGGACATTTCAGAGAAATGGTGTCGACACATCTATAAAGTCTGTGTTGACACTTTAGAGAATTTGTGTCGACACATGCAGTGTAGGTGTCGACACATCCAGGGTGGTGTCAACACTTAAGATTTACATAGAATTAGTCTAGTAGAGTCTCGAATAAGTGTAGAGCTGAGATATATAAGTGTCGACACATATAATCTGTCGACTATATTTGTGTCGACACATATTTGTCGAGATATTAGCAGTAAGTGTTGACACTTTTCAACAGTGTCGACACATTTCAAGTATTTTGACGCGCCTTTTCACCTTCAATTTTAGAAAGGTATAAATAGGACTTCACCATTGTTTGTCGACACGCTCACCTTAGTTTCGATACCAAACTTGTGTGTCGACATCTCTCTTCTATAAATTCAAAATTTCTTCAAACCTTAATGGCGCCCAAGCTAGAGTGAGAACATTAATGAAGGATATTAGCTCGTGCGACATGCCTTTGATGACGCGGAACCAGAAATCAAAGGTGTGGTAACCCTAATTGCAGAAACTGGATTAGAGTATCTTGTTTCAGAACCTATCAAGATCTGGAAGAAGGAAGTCCCCTAATTCTTGAGTGCAGCAACTCTTGATGATTCTGGACTCAAGATTAAGTCCAAAATTCATGGGGCAAAGGTGAAGGTCACTCATAACACTCTAAGAAAAGTTCTACATCTCCCTAGAACAAAAGAAGAGGAAGATGTATCTGCTTCAAAGACAAGGGAGGCACTGACATGGTGTGGACTTGATTCAAACCTGATGATTGGATCAGTGTTCAATAGGAAAGGAATGAGCATACAGGGCAAGTTTTTATCTGAGATAGTTGGCAAGGTAATACTAAGCAAGCTGGTGGACATGATAAAATTTCAGCTCATATGTCAGTCTGATGACAAGGATAATTTTCCAGCTTAAGACTGATTGGTCAGTAGTTATGTTTGATAAGATAAAATAAAGCCAGAAGAAACCCAATCTGGGTAGAATTCTGAGTTTATACTTACTGGCAGTATTCCTGAAGTGATGAACCAAGCTGCAGGTTCAAAGATAAACCACATGAGGAGAATGGATGTAAGAATTTTCTCAAGGTGGGATAGAATGCTGACAAAGGAAATGCCAACTCCAGAAAAGGAAACACCTCAGAAGAAGAAGAAAAGACAGCCATTGTGGCTCAAGAATCCTCAAGTAGCTCAGAGGAGCAGTGGTTTTCAGTTCTGATGATGGAGGAGATGACAATGTGGACAGTCACCAGTAAAAACAATAAGATGCTCAGAGGCAGGGGGAGCTACCCTCAGCTAGCCAATCACCTGGATCCACTCAAGGGGGAGCCTCACATGTGGATGAGCCAACTCAAGTTAGAGAGTGAGGGCTACCCACACCATCTAGAGGTACTCACCGAAGTAATCAATTAGATTTCACTATTGAGGATGAAGTTTTGACTGATTCACTACCTGATGTTAATCAGCAACACAGATACATAGTCACCCCAGATGTGGTCATGGAGGACACATCAGTTGCTGATAGAGGGTATTAGATGCTCCTGAGCACAGAGATTCACCAATCCATACTCAACAGGAGTATACACTAGAAGATTGTTCCCTGATCTTTACAGACTGAAGACTTTGAGGGAGAAAAGCAGCTGTTGAGGGGGAGAAGGTCAATATTGAGGGGGAGCATGTAGAGAAGACTGCTAGACAGAGACTGAGGAGCAAAGAATTGCTAAGGCTAGTACTAAGGACTGAGAAGGATTTACATCCTAGTCCTAAGGATAGAGTTGATATTGCTTGTACTTCTGCTTCAGAGGATGAAGAGGCTACTAGAGCCAGAAAGGAAGTTCCAGGTTTTCAAAAGAAGAAGCCAGAACTACAAGAAGGCACTGCAACCACTACTCCACAACCACATGCCCCAACTACTGACTATAGTTCTCTGGTTGGGCATTGCAAATAAAGCTAGATGAGACAAGAAGGGCTATGGAAACTTATATGGATGAGCACCATAAGGAATATAACAATTTTGTCTTTAGCTCAAGACATAAAATACATAGATTTGAAGTGAATCAACATAAAAAAGGAAATGACAGACTGCTTTCATAAAGGAGGAATGCAGTGGTGTATCTGGCTACATCAGAGCAAATAAAAACACAGGTGGATGACATGGCAGTCAAGCAAGGATATGTGCTTGAGAATCAGATTAGAATGAATGAAACTTTAACTGAATCTCATAATGAGATAGTAACTACAATGAAAAATTTAGCTACTGTCCAGACTACACAAGTACTACTACCAAGGCTGAGTTTGATAAGCAACTCCAAGAGACCCTCAATGCAGTTCACACTGCCATTGCAGATTCTAAAAAGATTATTACTGATAGGCTACAAAGGTTAAAACCTTTTTATAAGGATGGAGTTAACTATTTGAATGCTCAGATAAGATTCCAAAAGGATGATCTTAGAGATCATATAGAAAGAGAAGTCATTAAGGGGGAGAGGGTGTTAGTCAAAGCAGGCTCTGATCATGCAAAGTGGATTTCAAACTCCATCAGAGCCACCCTTGGATATCCACCTTTATGTGATGATGATAATGTTGCAGAGTCTGGCATCAATCCTGCATACTTTGGAGGAGAGCAAGCTGAAGTGGCTCAAGTGATATACCCTCCTGCTGATTTTGACATGATACATCAGGAGGTACAGTCTATGTATAGTCCTCCTGAGGGTAATCAGAATGTTATTCTTGAAAAAGTTGTACAGCCTGTACCAGAAGCAGTCCTAAAAGAACAAGAGGCCCAATTATCTAAGAAAAGGTTCAGAGAGCATGCTGAATTAAGGCCAAATTTTGAGCAATGGAGCCCAACCTCTAGGAATATCATATTAACTGCTTGGAAGGCTGCTAAGGATAATTTCCTGGAGAGGGTTAAATGGTATTCTAACCAGGAATGAAAAAATCATGAAGCTAGGCAAGAGGCCATAGTTCAATATAGAAGAAAGGCTAAATTAGGGAAGCTACCTCCTAATGCACAAGAGCCTAACAAGTATTTCCCTAAGCCTTATCACTATTTTGAAAGACAGAAGATAAGGGCAGAAGAACAGAAAAAGAAAGATCTTAAGGGAAAGAAGCCTGCTGATGACAATGAAGCTCCTGTTCAAGCAAAGATTCAATCTGGAAAGGACATTGTTATCAAGGAACCTAACTAACCATATGATAGAAATTTTCTTGAGTTTACAATTTGTAATCATTTGCATTAAACTCTATGTAAACTCTTGACTAATGAAAATGTTGGAATTTGTAAAAATAATGTTTCATGATTCAATCTATTACATTATTGTTCTGAGATAATTGTTTATACATGTTCTGTTTATACATGTTTAGTGTTTTCCCTGTCATTTAATATTGTTATACATCATATTGAGTATTTGTTATGTATGGTGTATATCATTGACTAAGGGTTATGACTTCTCCAAATAGGGCGAGATTGTTGGGTACATTGGAATATATGTACCTGATTTGAAGAAGCCTCAACCTACTCAATGATATACATCAAGGTGTATTTGATGTACTTTGAGGTTATTTGTGCAGGTTAAGTAACTGCAGGATTGCAGGAAAAGTTTCTAAGTTCATGTGTCGACACCTAGAGGAGAAGTGTCGACACTTAAGAAGGCTTGTGTCGACACCTAGAGAAGCTGTGTCGACACTTGGAGTAATTGTGTCGACACTAGGAAGGCAGAGTCGACATCAGAAGAAAAGTGTCGACACATACAATCATTGTCGACACACAGTGAAGAATTGTCTACAGAATCAGTATCAACACTTAGAGGCAGTGTCGACACCCAGAGAAACTTTGTCGACATCAAAAGTGTCGACACTAGGAGGCTATGTCGACACTCAGCGAACTTCAACAAAGTTTAAGTACAAGTGTCGACATAAAGGAGATGTTTCGACACTCAGCAAAGTTTTAACACATGAAGGCATGTGTCGACATAAAGAAGATATGTCGACACTTAGCAAGTTTCAACACAAGAAGTTTGTGTCACAAAGGAGTTGTGTAACACACAGCAGAAATCAACTAAGTATTGAAGAATAAGTATTTGTGTCGACACACTCAACTAGTGTCGACACATTCAACAGAAGGCTTTTGTCGACACACAGGATCAGTGTCGACACATTCTGAAGAAGCAGTGTCGAGAAGCTGTTACAAAAACACAAGGAGCTGTGTCGACACCATGAAGGCTAGTGTCGACACTCAGTCTACTTGTGTCGACACTTAGACTATTTGTGTCTGTTGAAACCAGAATCTGGTCTCCTGTGGATTTCGACCCTTGGGGAAGGGGTGACCGCGCACCTACTACCCTCAAGCGAACGATCTAGGCACAAGACTAGGAACACGAGTGACAGAGCCAAGGTCTCTGCGTGGAGGACCCGCCGCATACCCGGAAGACTAACTAACTCTTCCACTCCTAAGCCAAGAGCTGAGCTAAGGCACCTTCGGAGGGCTCTCTTGGCCGACCGGAACATCTGATGAGGATCTCAAGATCCACTCCTAAACTACAGGTGCCACCTCGGGTCTATGTAAAATGTTCCTCGCCCGCATTACTATTGGCGCAAAACCGCCCAGCAGCCCTACTCTACGGAGCCCTAATTGGGCCGCTAACAGCGGAACTCCACTATTCTGAAACGACGGCAATGGGCCATCAGGGGCTTCCCGACATCTATACCTCGGGGCCCACCCGGGGGGAGGGGTTCACTAACATGCCGCTCGCCCAAGACAGGAGGAGTAAGCTACATTCTCAGAGCATCACAGATATGAAAAAATATTACAGGAATATAAATTCCATACTCGGCACGCAGGCCGGAAATATAAACAAAAAGGCCTTCGAGGGCAAGCCCAAATTTGGGCTTAAGCCCGCTACTCCCCATCTGGTACTGCAACATATGTACGTCAACGTCTCGACGAGCGGTGGTGCGCCCGCGAACAGAATCTTACTATGGTTGGTTCGGTGAGTCGATCGCCGCGGGCGTGCTACAGGAGGCAAGTGCACCTATCGCAAGTAGTACTCGATATTCGGGGGAATACCGAGGTCGTATTGTTCTCGGGGTCGCGTTGACTATTCTTACTCCTCCGGGAGAACTATTATTTTACTGAAAGTAAGTGTGGATTTTTTTTAACTTAATAAAAGACGGAAAAGCAAAGGAGCGAAAAAACGATTTAGAAAATATTCGATGAAGGGTTAACGCTCGGCATCGAATCGGATTAAGATTAAAACAATTTTTAATAATAAAAAGACTTAGTTTTCAAATTAATAATAAGGCAACTTGGCCGTGGAGGTTCCACAAATGTGAGCTCACCTAGCTATAGGGATATCACTCACCTAAACGTTAAGACTATTCGACCGAACGTTAGTCCGACGAAGGATTCCTCTTAACGCCCGCTTTACGCTGAGAACCCTGCTATTGGGTGGGGAACCCAATCCGGTAGAATTACGCTTGTCCTCTCTCGAGGGTATGCACGCAACTCTATTACCCAGGGGTGATCGGTCCATATGCACGGCCTCTCGGCTAGCTAGCATATGGAACTACGGAAATAGGGCCCACACATCGATATGTGGTCCTACGCGTCGTAAACCCGGGGTAAACCTTAAGTCCTTAAATTAAAATGAAGATAAAGAGCTTCAATTATTAGAAATCATTTTAAATGTCCCAATGCTCTTCGATGCCGAGGCTAATAGCGATTAGCCACACATCGGTATGGGGACGGCTTATATTTAGTGAGGCGCAAGTTCGAAATTAAAAGCTGAACGATTATAAGAAGGGGACATAAAAACAAATAACAACATTTAGAAAACTGAAAAATTAGCTAACACAAGAACTCACGCACACTCCAAATTATAAATTAAACAGAAACTAAGTTACACATAAAAGAAAATTGATATTTTAAACTTTGCGAGTCCCACTCAAACGAGTGGGGGCGGTAAATAAAAGCTGAAAATGCAAGTCCTACTCAAACGAGTAGGACTAAAATGAAAGCGAGTTCTACTCAAACGAGTAGGAAAAAATAAATGCGATTACAGGGAGAAAAATTCCGGCCATTTAACTCAAGTGAGTAGGCGGAAAAATAAAGAAAGAAAATTACAAATCCTACTCAAACGAGTAAGCGGGAAATAAAGTCCGGCCATTTAACTCAAGTGAGTAGGCAGAAAAATAAAGAAAGAAAATAAAGTCCTACTCAAACGAGTAGGACTGAAAATGAAAACGATGCGCCATTTACTCTTTCGAGTAGGCGGAAATAAATACACACAAACACACACACTCCATATGAATTTCAAGAAAGCAATAAAGCTAACACCTACACTCACACACTCTACATAATTTGAATAAAGCATTAAAAGAAAGCATTTAAAAGAAAGCATTAAAATTTAACACCTACACTCATACACTCTACACAATTTGAATCAAAGCATTAAAACATTATTCTCATACACTCACACACACAAATTAAAAGCGAAATGAAAGTTACCTAAAAATTAAAACTTTAACTTTTTCATGCTTAGGTTTTGCCAAAAACAAATAAAAAGAGGAAATTATAATTTTTAGAAGACAAAAGTTTTTCAAATCAAATTTAAAAACCAAAGTTTTTTGGAAAATAAAAGTGCCAACATTTTCATTCTTATGATTTTATGAAAGTGATAAAAAAGGTGAAAAAAGAAGATGAAAAGAACAAAAAGAGGTTTTACAATCCTAAAAGAAAACTAAGTAAAAAAGGAACAAATCACTTTTTGAATCTCTTTTATAAATTCATGAGAATGAAATCAAAATCCTAAGCATGAAGACAAGTTAAAGACATGTAAAGTAAATAAATTACACTCATACACACACACACACACACATTTCATAAATGGAGAACTAAATGAAGAACTAAGATAAAACCAAGGATAAAAAGGAGAAGGAAAATGGGCACAAGTGTTCATTCAAAGCCAAATATTGAGAGAAAATCTAACATTTTTATTGATTTTTAGGAAATTATTACAAGCTATTACAAAGACAATGCTAAAGCAAAAACAAACATGAAAGAAAAGAGGGAGAAATCTCCTTACATAGCTTTAGAAATCACGGATGCAGCTCACAAAAAGACACTAAATTGGCCCAAAATCTGGACCTTGGACCTTACAGAACTGGGCATTTATAGGCAAAAAAATTCTAAGTACACGCCTCGGTCACGGGCGTGTAGGAGGGGGCGTGACAGTACTATTCATGAAGGCGGCCGGCGATTGGACAGCAAAGTTGACTTCGGGCTGAGTTTGCAGCAGTCACGCCCAGGTCACGGGGCGTGACTCTGGGCGTGTCGGGGAGGTAGAACCGGGCGCGGGTTGTGTCAAAGTCTTTGGCAGCATCTTGTCGGGCCAGCTGGAAAGGTCACGCCCCAGGTCACGGGCGTGACGCTGGGCGTGTGAGTTGGTGTCGACACTCGACGAATGTCGAGCGGAAAGTGTTGAGTCGAAATCATTGAGCTGAGATTGGGTCACGCCCTCGGTCACGGGCGTGACACTGGGCGTGACTGTTGGTGTCGACACTTGACGATCGTCGAGCGGAATTCGTCGAGAGGAGAGGAGACGGGCTTGGGTCACGCCCCATGTCGGGTGACACGGGCGTGTCGCCAGGCGTGTCAAGCTTTTTCTTAGGAAATCATCCGAGTTCACGGGAAATGCGATGTCACGGCCCGGTCACGGGTGTGACCAAATTGTCACGGGCGTGACCAAATTGTCACGGGCGTGTACTGCCCAATTTTGGCAGATTTTGGAATTTTTCTGCAAAATAAAATAAAACAAGTTAGAAGTAAATTTAAAAGAATAAGAGCATTTTATTGAACAAAAATAAGTAAAAACGATGAAAATAAATGAAAATGACTAAATTAATGTGCATAAAAATACATATATTTACAATTCATCAAATACCCCCATACTTAGGCTTTTGCTATTCCAGAGCAAAAGTTTGAGGTGAATCTATAAGGAATAAAAAACTCTAAGTTTTAGCTATCACTTAATCAATTATAAGAGAGATCGAAATAAATATACGGGGTGTAAGAGTTAAGTCCTAAAATTATGTAGATGATTTAAATAGCGCAAAAGTTTTGGCCAAAAGACTTCTTGATGTAATCAAATAGAAGGCAACATTTATAATGGTTAGATTAACGAAAATAGTTTGGAATATAAGAACTCTAGCTCATACGAGTGCTACTAGAAATAATATAATTTACTAATTATGCTCTCAAAAAGATTTTTGAATTAATTCTAGAATCGTGTAATTGGCTAAGGGGGTAGTGGGTTTATGAAGAGAGTTTTGATATTTGAGGTGAGGTAATTTTTTCTTGAACTCCATTTTTTTTTTTGGATTATTGGAAAACGAAATCTTATTTTCCTATTGAATTTTGTTTTTCAACTTCATAAGAATTAACCAATGTACATTTGTAGGAGTAATGAATTTTATCCTCTTACTCCATATATAATCTTTTAAATTATTGGGTGCCTATGTTTACGGAACGAAATCTTATTCCCATTGACATAGGATCTTTTAAGGATAAAATTTTTCATGCCAAGTAGGTCATGAAAAGTAATGGGAGAAAGGAAAACTAGATTGTAATCCTAAAAATTTTTGAGAGCAACCTTAATAATATGTACGTTCCAATTTCTTTCAGAAAGCTAAAAGTAAGTATAATGAATTCTATAGTCGTTATTTCCTAACATAATATACATGCTCCTATTAATGAAGAATTAGAAGTAGTGCCTAAAACGAGTTCACTATTTTTAACAAAGTATAATGGATTCTTTAAAACTTAACCCCGGCTATTTAAATTTTTCAATCAATAATTAATAAACAGGTAGTGAACAAAGAATTGATCAAATTCGCATATAAATAAACTCAAAACAGAATTTTTGGATAGCAGAAAAGTTAAGTATGAAATATTTAATTTATTTGTTGCAAAAATTTTTTTTTGATTTTTATAGTTTTTATTGTCATTTTTTTTGTTTTTCATTTATTATCTTTTTTTTGTATATTTTGTTTTTCTCAATTTTTTTGAAATTCTTTTGAACTATTTCTTTTTTTTTTGTATTTGTTAAGAGAATTTTCATAATATGTACAAAAATAGGGAGAAAAGGAAAAAGGTTTGTACAAGAATGAGAAAGAGAGAGAGAGAGAAAAAACAAAAAATATATACAAAGTGAAACTAAATAAAATTTTTTTGTTTTGTTTTTTTTAAGTTTTTGGAAAAAAGAAAGAGAGTACAACGAAAACAAAAAGAAATTTTTTTTTGGATTTTTTATAAATTTTTTTTTTCATTTTAAGATGTTTTTAAATTTTTTTGTTTTGTTGTTATATGTATTTATTTGTATTTTTGAAATGCAGAAAATTGAAGTGCAGAAAGTAAAGCACGAAAATACTCCAATACTTAAGTCCAACATTGTCCCCAATGTTGTATCGTAAGTATGCGGAACAAAAAAGGAAAGACAATATATACAAAGAAAAGAAAGGGAAGGGGGTAAGAAGCTTCCCTGAAACGCGTAGGGGGAGGCGATCAGAAACCCTGCGTTTATTAGAAAAAAAAAAGCAAAGCTAATAAGGAAAGAGCTAAAAAGATAAGCGAGGGGTGCCTCCCGGAGCGCTTTGTTTATAGCGTGTAGCTTGACTATTTTGGCGGGTTTTATGTGGAGGAAAGTTATGGTTTCGCAAAACCGATCACTGGGTCGCCTGCTATATAAGACTTTAACGATGACGTTTACCTTAAATGAACCTTTGTCGGGTGGGAGACGAGTACGGTTCCATATGGAAAAACTTCTTCAACTAGGAAGGGACCGGACCATCTAGATTTTAATTTACCTGGAAAAAGCCTAAGACGTGAATTGTAAAGAAGGACAAGATCGCCCGGAGAAAACAATTTTTGGGACTTGATTTTTCGCGTGATATAACTTAGAGCGCTCCTTATAGAATTTATTGCTCTCGTAACCGTTCGCACGCCATCATCGAGCTCGTTTAGTTGCAGTTTTCTATTCTGAGCGGCTAAGTTGGAGTCGAGGTTTAAGAGTTTTAAAGCCCAAAGTGCGCGATGCTCTAATTCTACGGGTAAATGACACGCTTTGCCGTAGACTAACCGGAACGGCGTACAACCAATTGCGGTTTTGTATGTCATCCGATACGCCCACAACGCATCGTCGAGTTTAACGGACCAATCTTTCCTATTTAGCGAAACAGGTTTTTCTAAAATTCGCTTAATCTCTCGATTTACTACCTCGACTTGGCCACTTGTTTGTGGGTGGTAGGGGGTGACAAGCTTGCGCGTGACTCCGTATTTAGCTAACGTATTAGCCATAAGAGCGTTACAAAAATGCGTTCCCCTATCACTAACAATTGCGCGAGGCGTGCCGAAGCGAGAAAATAATTTTTTAAGAAATGTAACGACGACTCGCGCATCGTTGGTGGGGAGAGCTTGCGCTTCCGCCCACCTTGATACGTAGTCCACCGCCACTAAAATATACATATTTTTGAAAGAAGGAGGTAGGGGGCCAACAAAATCTATGCCCCACAAATCGAAGACTTCGCACTCTAAAAACATATTTTGGGGGCATCTCGTCGCGACGAGAGATGTTACCCGACCGCTGACAGCTATCGCATGCGCGCACAAAATTATGCGCGTCTTTGAAGAGAGTGGGCCAAAAGTAGAACGCCTCTAGCGCCTTCCGAGCGGTCCGGTTGGCTTGATAATGCCCCCCGGCTGGACCCTCGTGGCAGTGCTTAAGAATTTGCAAGCACTCCACACCCGCAACGCATCTTCGGACCGCTTGGTCCGTGCAGATACGAAAAAGAAATGAGTCCTCCCTTTAGAAATTTTTCAAGTCAGAAAAGAATTTCTTCTTTTGATGACTGGAAAACTCTTTTGGAAGGACCCGCGCTACTAAGAAATTTGCAAAATCTGCGAACCAAGGCGAAGATGACGAAGATTTATTAATGGCAAGAAGGCGTTCCTCGGGGAATCTGTCATTTATTTCAGATTCGACGAGCGCTTCCGCACGCGGATTTTCTAACGGGAGAGGTGGTCCGCCGCTAGATTTTCGCTCCCCGCTTATCTCGGATCTCCAATTCGAACTCTTGTAGGAGGAGAATCCATCGAAAGAAGCGGGGCTTCACATCATTTTTAGCTAATAAATACTTAAGCGCGGAGTGATCGGTAAAAATGATAACTTTAGATAGCGTTATATACGAGCGAAACTTATCGAAATGACCTTATCAAGAAGAAAATCAACAAAAGTTTTGTCAACTTTGGAAGGATCATTGGGGTGTTTCTGCAGCACAGGTGCCCTGCTTTGCTGGTCTCCTCTAGAATCCATATCAATGCTTCCAAGAGACTGTCTTGTGCCCTCTTGGGAAAATAAAATGGACAGACAAATCAGCAGGCCCTCCTCGAGCCATCCTTCAGGCACAAGGACTCTAAGAGTCACTTCTCACAGTTCTTACCACTGCAGATGACCTGCCTGCTGTTGTTGCCTATACTACTACTCCTTCTCCAATTCCAACCCTTCCCATACCATCTACCATTCCAACCCGTCACCATCATCATATCCAGCCCTCTCCAACATCCACACCATCTCCAGTACCTATTCTTCAACACCAGAAGAACAATTCCATCCATTATTCTCCTACCCTCCACTAGATGTCACTTCATCACCCTCCATTCCATCCTTCACACTCATGATGATTCCTTTATGGATGATTCACATCCTCTCTCCTGAGCTACCTCATCTCCACTTCCTATCAAGGACCTTCTACAAGAAAATATTGACCAACCACATTCACCCATCTATTTCCATACCACTGTCCTCCATACCCACCTTACCAAACTCCTCAGCCATCTCTTCCCCCATTCTCCAGCTCTCCTCTTCCCTCACTCAGCTGCTCATCCATCTTCTACCTTCTGCTCCAGTCACCATTGAGCAAGTAGACCTCCCATCCCTGCTGACAGGTTGTATGAGCTGCTTGCCCCAGGCTCTCTCTTCTGTTGGAGACATCCTTGGTACACTACACCTGTCAGTGGCAGCTTCTCTGCCAGGCTCTCCTCCCTAATACCTCAGGCAGCCCCTACAGT